>DWEE01003091.1:0-10820 GCA_018245755.1 Parelbella macleannani
ACGGACAATCACTTAGGCAATTGACGAAACTAATTTTTACACATAGGTATGCTCCGCTAAGGAAGTCGAGAACAGTCAGTAGTATACGAGAGCAAGCAGAGTGTAATTTAAGTATTTACGTTAAATAATTTAATACATTAATATCTTACGTTAAATTTATGAACACCGCGAAATTATTGGAAAATATATAATTGGAATCCAGAGAACAAGAAAGCCAACCATGCCATTATGCATATATTTCCCCGCATTTGGCCAGAATGAAATATTTCGACATTAACTCTTCTCATTTTGGAAGGCGACCCACGGGTCGCCACGTTGGACACATCCAAAAGTAAAACAATGAAAGAGTTGTTGATAATGACATATTCCCCAATAAATACTATCCTATATATTATAAAGGGGCGTGGCAAGCGGACACAAGATTAGACACATTAAAACTAAACAATGTATTAACACCCTTACCTACATAGAAGTTCAGACTTACTGCATGTTAACCACAGACCTGTATGGGCTAAACTGTCCACTGACAATCAAATGGCATTCAATCCGTTTGCTAGTTATCTATAACAAAACGAAATATGTAGTTCCTATCAGATATCAAAATATCAGCATTAACAACGAACAATAAGAAAATCGAAAACATACAAGGTTATATTGGAAATGAAGCATAGTTACGCCATCGCTCGCGTGGGTGTAAAGGTCATAGGTATTATGTTCTACCTATAGGTACTCGTAGGTACCTACCCTTCGACAGCATCAAAATTAATGTTTTACGTTCAATAAAGTCGGTAGCGTGAAAGTGAATGTTTAATGTAATGTAAATAATAGATTCCGTCGCCATCTGTTCGTCTCCACTCATCTTCCGAGCAATAAGATGTTTTTTACGAAGGAACTGTTCAGTTAGCTATACAAAATCAGACGTCATCAGCACAGGGATGTATTCTGCCAACTCCAATATACGTATTAAACATATTTTAGTTTTAGGTATAACAGTGGCAAACTATTTAATACATGATGCGCAGTTCTAGTAACTGCAAATAACGCTACTATCTACAAATAATACAAAAGATAAGTTCAATCTAAGTCAAAGTACCATTAGTGGTAGTTTGGAAAGTTATCTAGGTTTGATGTAAGTATCATTAAAACCTACAAAGAAAACGTTTCTTAATTATACTTGAATTTTTTTTAATTTAAATACAATGAATTAAAATAAGAAGTAACGTCATGTAACCTTATTTTTCAGTAACAACTTAAATATAAAATGATGATATTACATAATGAACAATATCGATATACATATTTTGGATACTCATCCACATACAAAAATTCAAAGTAGATAAAGCACGATACAACGCTTACTTATTTAGCAAAAACATTTTCAATACATTGGGGAATCAGTCCAGCCCTGTCGCTCTGGACTGCGCATGTCGCAAAAGTATCGACATCCATCGCGAGTTTTCTCTCCAGCGGGATCGAGGAGGCGACACTCGTTCTCCGAGAGCCGACACTATCAACGGATATATTATTCCCCAAAATTACTGATACCCAGTCAATATCTGAACTTAATCAAACTATCTAACGATTACCAGCAATGTTGATGATATACCTAACCGCGGTCTTCGCGGTTTTCCTGTTTACCGATGCAGTGCCAACGCCTTCTAACAACAAAGGTATGGATTTCGTCGTTTATATTATAATAATTTTAGTTATTGTCATAGCTATTATATGGAAGCGAAAATACCTTTGTTCCTATTAAGTTACGTGTACCGCTTGGTATGGATGTCGATAATCGACAAAGGTTGCGCTGTTTTATCTCAAGTATTGATTAGCCGGCGAGGGATGAGTGGTTCTATATATAGCAACAGGTGGCTTGGCTGCGACGTAGTTCCTCCGCCATTTTTGTCTTTAATTCTTTATTAATTCTATGCACTATTTAAATAACAATTTGACATTTAAAACATTTTAGTCGTTATGAATGAATTGTATGTTATGATTTATTGTTTTTTTTTTCTAATTTTGAGAACTTAGAATTTTAATTAAACAATTACGATTGGTCACTGATTGGCTTAAAAGGTATTAAATTTAAATTAGATCGCCATGCTCTGTAACTAGAATATTCTGAATGTTACAAAAGTGATAAAAAAAACATGGCGGCTGCTAGTATGGTAATAAACTATCGTTTACGGTCGTTTTTCACCAGAGATGCCATAATGGCCTTGTGCAAAGTATTTATTTATAAACGAAAATTAATTACTTTTCATAGTAGGTAATACAAATTCTTATTAAAGCTAATAAATTAGCAGTAAATATAGACTTCGTCATAAATATTTGTCGAAAGCTAAATGATTATTATACAATATATTACATGTCTACACATGTATTAATTAAATATATCTACAATGTCCTGATACTTGCGGGATATCATTGTTAAAAAAAGTGGGACGTAATAAATAAATGTAACCAATTGTTGTAGGTACCTACTTCAAGTTTATAGATAACATATGTATTTTAATTAATTCAGTTCTTGAAATCCCGATTTCGTAGCAGTAACAAGAACCGTCTGGTCCTGTCTCCCACTTTCACCTACTATCCAAGTTTCACGACAGCTCTAACCGGTTCTTATTATGAACATTCGCCAAGAAAAAGCGTTTAGAATAATTAGAACTATGTATATATTATGTAGGTACTTATATGCATATACATATTATGTCCACAATTTAAAGAACAGCTGTGCAGGCTAGCTCTATGGTTTGAAACTTTAAAAATGGACGTTAAAATAAAACCATTTGTTTTTGATTCTTTCCTTTTATAAATTCACCAAAAATTTTTCTCCTCAGTAAGTACTTGTTAAATAGGGCAATTTATGAAAATACCTATGATTAAATCATTCGTTATTCATATCACGTAGCGAGGAACAGACATCCATGGGACTTAAACGTAACTGGTGAAACGTGGGAGTGTACAACACTCCTCTGCCTACCCCTTCGTGGATTACAGGCGTGATGTTACGTTTAACAGTAACGAATCATTTAAAATTCTAGAAGGCGGTCCTATCGCAGAACTCCCAGAAAACTGGGACCAGACAAAAGACGATACGCAATCGCTGTTTCTGAACAAGAGCGATAAAAATGACCTTGAACCATATCCTCTCGCGCTCAGCGAGGAAGGTAACATCTCTTCATGACATATTGTAACGATCGCTTACTTGTAATCGAATACTTTAATTGTAGATGATTATTTACCAGGTAACTCGGAGGGCTACGAACAAGCCGTGGAACAAAGATATGACCCGCCTCAATCTGCTGGAGAACTTGATAATCTCATTTTGAGACCTGAATTATTCGGCGAGCCCCCAGCAATGGAAAGCCTGTCTCCCAGCTACGACACAACGCGCCGCAAGCGAGGAAGCACTAAGGTTGCAGGTGCTGCTACTAAAGTGGCAACAAAGTCCGGATCTGGGAAGAAAAATTTGAAGTAAGCTTGGTCAACAACCACAGAAAAATAGAATAAACTTTGAAACCATTCTAAACATCGTAAACATTTATTTGCTTTTTAATCGATAAACTGATCGGCCAAAAATATATTTATACAAGTACAAAAAGTGTCTACAAGAATATGTACAATGAATATACTCCTATATATTCCGATCGGTAGTAACACTGGTGGGATGCGAGCTTCAAGATATTTTAGGGAACGAATGTTGAATGTTAGCATTTATTTCAGACCTGAAGACGTTTTATCTCCTGTCGAGACTGCATTGAACGAACATGACGCGTACCGTCGCAAGAGGGGCAGTGGGAAGGTGGGCGGTGCGGCTGCATCTGCCAAGACCGCCTCCACCAAAAACTCGGGTGGTAACAAGAAAAACTTCAGGTAACATACGCAAATATAACTACATAATCTTTAAATAATATTTACGTACCGTTCTATTTAAATGAAACTTTATATTAGGCCTATTTCTGAACGACGCAAGCGCGACTCCGGACTCAGCGCTGCAGATGTTCGGGCATTACTCAATCTGTGGGAGGCGCAGGAACGCAGAAAGCAGGAGTGGAACGCCAACCAATGGGCCGCCGATCGCTATTACGGTCACATGAATTCCCTGGAAGAAGATCAACCCGAGGTAGATGAAAATGGAGAGTTATGGTACAACGAACCTGTCGTACTCGGGCCACGTGAGAGAGACTATCCGCATCACTCATACTTCTCGGAACAGAACCGCATGGCGCTCGCTCGAGGTATGCCTGACATGTACCAAGTGGACCCTAACGAACTGGCTCAGAGGTATGAGGAAGCTCGTCGCAAGAGACAGTATGCGAATAAAATGAAACGTTTCATGGTGGCCCGCAAGCGCTCCGACAACATGATGCACCAGAATAATTACCGACCCCGCGACGATCTCTATACTCTAGCTGAACTACTTCGTTCTGCACCCCGCGTCCAAGAGCAGGATTTACCTGTATATCGGCGTCTGATACTTTAAACAGTTCAGATCAACATGAAGGTTTCAGGTCATTCGTATGTCGTTAAGTTTAATGTTAGATACTAGTTAGCTTGTTCCCTACCTATTATACCATTCAATGACGCACATAATTTTGTATTTTCTTCTACTAGGTATTTATTCAGCGGATGAATGGATGATAGCTGGAATTTAATGTTTGAAAAGAAATTAATTACTGCAAATCAAAATATTTCTGGATTCCCCAATTAATAGTAGTGTATATCTACATTCAAAGTTGAGGTTGCAATTTTGATAGCCTAGGAATTTTCAAAGGACTCGGCAAGGCAATTTAATTAAATAAATATCTTAAACAATTATGATATCTACTTTATTGGTCCTACCTCACGTTACAGCATATCTTGTAAGATTACTTACTCATTCAAATGTTTAACACGAGGATAAAATAGAAGTATTTAATCTGCTACTCAGTATTTATTCATATTTGTCGTGTGTATAACCCGTAGTGAGGTAAAACTTCATTTTTAACACTTTATTAGTCTACCTCGATGTATATTGTATTGACATTGGTGTATTAAACTAGTATACTGTCAACAAATGGACTTTTACTGTAGCATCCACGTTTTAAATTAACCTATTTAATTTTTATGTCCGGTCATAATTGTGATATGGGTCAAAATTATTGAGAAACGGCTACCAATTACATAAACGAAAGTTCTTATCAAGGATAAGTATAACTAACACCAACCTTCTTCTTTTAAATGCATAACACTCACATTTATCACTTAACATAATTATAAATAAAGTTAATTAATTTTTAATATCAAATTATTTCATTTGCTCAGTGCAATAAATATCCTTGTGGGCTTTGTTGTTGGAGAACAAAAGAATAATGTCAGATGGATTAGAAAAAAGGTTTTCGATAAATTACTAGACACCTTACCTTCTTAGAACACAATACAAGTAATAAATAAACGTCCTTCATAAATGAATAATAGTGTCAATGATTTGCTATTTCGAAGACGATTTCTTGTGAATTAAGCGTACACTTAGAACATAGTGTTAAGTTATTATGAAAGAATTTGACGCCAATATAGGAAATAAATCAATAGAACCACAACAGCCATCTCAGCAATCTAATCAAATACCTGATAATTTTGATGATTTAGAAGATGCCGAAAAGTCGACTTGGTCAAAGTATGAAATGTTTTTCTGTATCATTAGTTACGTCGTCATGTTTTTAACTCGTTTGGGGAAGGATTTATATAAATCGGCTCTAGATTGCATATGGTCTGAGCAAAAGTTACCAAAGCATATTTTGGATTTAAGAAATACTTCGAAAAGATTCTGTTTAGAAAACAATTCACATTCTCAATTGTATATAAAATATGATAACATAGATCAGTCTAGTGATAGTTGCATTGTTAAGAAGCGCCCAATGCATATTAATTGATTAGTTCCAGGCACCTAAGCTGCTTACAGAAGGTAAAGTTTTTATTAGGAAAACCCTTAAGAGTATTTAAATGGTTTTGGCTATCTAGCGAAGACGATACAAACTTTCAATGTGAGTCAAAAACAATTTTAGAAGCGAAAGAACATTTAAATTTAAGTCCAGAGTTACTTAAAGATTCTGATTCAAAAGTTATAACGAATAAAAATAAAACCGATCTTTCTGCCAACGTAGAAAATACATTGGTAGCAGCAAATGATTCACCCACTACAAGCCATACACATAAGAATAATGGATTCTCGACTGGGCTTAGGCAAACCGAATTTAACACAAAAATAAACAATAATTTTCATTTGCAAAACGAAAATAGCATATCAAGCGACTCTGACGATGATACTGATTCTATAGTGATTGCTTATCTTAAACACAAAGAATCCGCTATAGAAATGGAACATTCTACGATAAGTAAAATAATATCAGTATTGGATAAAGTGCCAAAAATGGAAACGATACCAGAAGGTGCACAATTTGAAGCGTTCCAGGGCTCACCAATGACATCAAATATAGAAATATTTTCAGAACATAATAAAGATGATGAGCAAAATCAATGAAACTATCTATTGACTAAACTAAAAAATAAAATTGTAATTATCAAATATATTAGATATATTATTCATTCTTTTCATTTCATTTATATTGGTACTATAATTATGAAACCATAAATAGACTATAGAAGAATAAACCTACCCCCAATGTAATAATCTAGTGCTCTAAAATATATGTAGGTACAGCAGTTATATTTGAATTTATATTACTGGTTGACGGCTGGAAACTTTTGTGTGCAGAAATATCGGAGACTTCCTTGGACGTTCACATCCCCTCTTATCCCGGCTCGCCTAGATCTCTTAATATGGGCTCAGTGGAGTCTTTGCAGTCAATAGAAAGTCACAGTCCATACTTTATCGAAGCTGTAGAATTTCTTCACGAAGATAAAGATTTTTTAATAGCCGCGGAAACCGGCAACGCCAAGATTCTTGATATACTCATAAGGTATAATTATGTAAAAATAATCTGCTGTTTTCTTTAGTTCATACAATGTGATGCTATAATCTGATATACTAATTCTACCATTTCCTTAGAAGAGGGACGAATATACAACAAATGGATCATTTAGGTCGAAATGCTCTACATTTAGCCGTTTGTTCTGATAGTGAGGCTGCTGTAAATCTTCTGTTGAAAACTAACATAAAAACTAATATTAAAGATAATCTTGGCATGACTCCACTTTCGCTTTGCTTGATGAGAAGGTAATCGTACTTGCCTTTTTTTATTGTACCTGCGACATATATAAAATCTTATACAATATTTGAATATATTAAAAAAAATTACAGACCATCATACAAAATAGCAAACCTTCTTTTTGACCACGGCGCAGAAATCGTGCCACGATCCAATCCTGTGGATACCGGACTATTTATTCGTTAGTATTTTCTCATTTTGAAAACGCACTACGTACTTAACAGAAATATTGATTTTTCATTAACAAGGAAGTATTCATATTCGTATTTCAGAATTTGTAATGATGTGTAACTCAACAGATGAAAGTGCTAGATTACTTGCGCTTCTTGTTGCAAAAGGCGCCCTTGTAAATGATCCTGAAGCACCAGGCGGTCGACAAGCGCTGCACTTTGCAGCCATGAGCAACGACTGTCGACTCATTAACATTCTCATAGATCTAGGAGCGGATTTAAGCATTACTAACCATAGAAATGAGACACCAAGAAATGTCGCTCAAATATTTAAATGCAAGGAAGCTTATGAACTGTTGTGTTATCTAGAAGACGAAGATAAATCGAGTATTGTATCTATATCTAATACATAAAATAATACATATATCTATTACATAGAGTACGTTTTTCGGTACTATCTTGTCATTATTTTTTTATACGATATAAGTTACTTATACTATATGAAAGTTTTTCTTTTAACTCATCAACACATTCTATGTTTACACCGATACAAGGCTGAAATTAATAGTCAAATAAAAATATGACAGTAATTGCACTTGATAATCACATAGAAATCAAGAAGTCTCAATGATCAAACCAGGTAAAAATTTCTTCTAATACATTATTTTAGTCTTTAACTACGCAGAATGAAAATAGAAACTATATAATATGCCTATGACAACAGCAACTGCAGAAGGAAATTTATTGAATTAAGAATATTTAAATTAAAAGTATTAAGGATTTATTCCTAAAAACCTAGAATCATTGCTTCGATATTTGGTAAAAAAAATTGTTCTTCAGTTTCAAAGATGGCGGCCTTGTCGCAGTTGCTATTCTCTGCTAAACAATAGCGAGAAAACTGATCTAACCAGCTATTATATTTCTTTTTTAAGAAATTGGTTGACTGTTCAAATAAATAATATTAAGTCTTCACTCCTAGTCATTTTGATAATGTGATATTAAGTATACCGATGGCTTCTACTGTGCAAGACTCGTCTGTCGTTCAGCAGACGTTCGTTGAAGAGATAGATTACAGTGAAATACAGGAATTGCAGGCGAGTGTGTCAATATATGTATATATCCACATCTAATACTAAAAAATTAATAATGAAAGATGGATATTGTGTTAACAGGTCGTAGGAAAGGGAGCTTTTGGCGTTGTGTGGAAAGGTTTATGGCGGAATACGTTTGTGGCGGTGAAACATATAAATTCGGAGGCTGAAAAACGAGAATTCGCTATCGAAGTGCGGCAGCTGTCTCGTGTTTCCCACCCTAACATCGTGAGGTTGTATGGAGCATGTACCCAAGGGGCTCACGTCTGTCTTGTGATGGAATATGCGGAGGGTGGCTCCTTGTACAACGTCCTTCATGTGCGCCCTAAGCCTAAATACACTGCAGCTCACGCTATGAGCTGGGCGCGACAGTGTGCTGAGGTAAATTACTAAATTTTTAGCTCAATGTATTACTAAAATTTCAAGAATAAATAGAAACAGACCTCTTGTTCTGACTGTCTCTGTAATATACTGCAATTTAATATGTTCAACTAATTCAATTATAGAAACATATATTAGAATGTCTTATTAATATGGTAATTTTTATCTTTGTTATGTGCAACACAATTAATTTAGTAATGCCTTGTATGCAAATGTTTTCAGGGTGTAGCATACTTGCATGCGATGAGACCTAAACCTTTAATACACAGGGATCTCAAACCACCAAATTTATTACTGGTAGCAGGAGGACAGAAGCTCAAAATATGTGATTTTGGAACTGCTGCAGACAAGGCAACATACATGACAAACAACAAAGGGAGCGCTGCTTGGATGGCACCAGAGGTACACTATTTAATAAAAAGTTTTAGTAACAAAGTAAATATAGTGTAATTGTAGTAATAAAGGTTCTAGCATGGTGATTATGGATAAGACCTGCATGCAGATACCTATGTGTAAAACAATGGACTGAGACAAGCTGATGATGTTAATGTAAGGATAATAATGAGAGAATGGCAAATGCTATGCAATTTCATGATATATAGGTACACTCAAGTATGGATCACAGATTTACTGTTAATGACATAAAATGATCACCTGCAGATGGTTAACACAACATATATTTGCATGGAGATTTAGTTTTTTTATAGGTTGTAATGGTAAAAAATCTTTACCATGCTTAATATGCTTCTCAGACTTGCATATTTTTCAATGTAATTCTATTAGGGTTAATAGAAAATTGTCTAAACAATATTACATATTTCAATTTAATACTGTAAGGCATAATAGAATATCACATGGCTTATATGAACAAATATTAAGTTAAGGGTCTAATTTGGATTTAGTACCAATGCACAATTGGTAATTCCCAAAAAGTGAATTTGAGAGACAAAAAAATGTATTTAATGTCTAAGCAGTATTAACATAAGACATATTTGTTATTATGAAATTATTTATGAGATTGGGTAGCTGATAACAAGAGGCTTACTTCTTATCTGCTATAACTTGTTATAAATATGATAATTAATTAGGAACAAATTATCAGATATCTATATCACCAAAGATTTAAGAAAGGAATGGATAAATCAAGATCATTATGTTATAAAATCAAACCAGGTTCTTTACTGGGAAGACAGGAACCTAAGTGCCAAATATCTTTATCCTGCACATCAAGATATCAACCAAAATCATAGCAGAACAAAAATGCTAGATTCTATATCTTTACAAGCTCTGACGTGGTGCTATTGAAAAATATAATTCTGAAATACTATCTAAGCAGCAAGTCAACATACTTAGTTTGAAATCAATTACAAATTAGTTCCATAGCAAAATATCAATTGTTGTCTTACTGTGATGCTGATGACCCTCAGAGAACCATCATTCAGTGCATGGACCACAATCATCTACTACCATTTACCATACAAAAAAATGAATTTTATGTTAAATAAAACCACTTATCTTTTCATTTCACTTTATCATTTCACTGATGGAGACAGATCTCTCAGCATAAGAAGGTTTAAGGATAATCTGTCACACTCACTAAATGTACGTTTAGAGAACATTATGGTGGATTTTAACGCATGTAGGTGTCCTCAAAATGTTTGCCTTCAATATTACTGCAAAGAAGGCATTGAAATCTTAAAAAGCGCACATCTTTTTTGTCAGTAAGAACTGGGTTTAAAGTAATACATGGCATGGACTACAGGATTTCCAAAGTAGGAGACTAAAATCTCAAGCACTATGCTACCTATGCTTTTTAAACTAAATCTATTATTTAAGATTAATGGCTTGATGGATGGATTATATCGTCCCACGCTGTGGCACCAATGGCGCTGCGTGAGGATTACGGGCCCCGAGGACTTCCTCTCTACCCAAGCAGTTCTCATGGGGACAACTGCCCCAAGGTGGTGAAC
>DWEE01003092.1:0-10818 GCA_018245755.1 Parelbella macleannani
ATTAATATGTCTGAATAGCTATAAAGTATTAATAAAGATGGTCCATATTCCATTCAAATAACCATACGAATAATAATTGTGCACAGCCACAGCTTTTATACCAGATGTATTCTTAGTTTTTCTTTGAAAATTATACCTTCTCGTAACTATGTATCCAATAAACGAGGTAGTACGCTAAGCAATATATATGAGCCTAATACAACGTTGGATACAACTAATAAAACAGCAGTAAAACTGCCATCCAAGTTCTCAAACTTGTCGGCAGTTGTTACGGTTGTATATCTTCAATTGTTCACGCACCTATAGCTCGCCCTTATGCGTAGAGTAAGTTTAGGCAAAGGCAGCGTTAGATTCAATATGAGTTTGTTCTAAAGGGTGGGGTGCGCTGGGCATTGTAATATTGAGAAGTATCTCAGTTTCCCACAAAATGTAATTAGGATTTTTGCATCTCGAACAATCTTGAATATTGATAAATTTGAGTCTTATCGCTTCTCATCTTTATCATCTCTGATGGTATCTACAGTATTCCTTTTTGAAATAGATTGTAACACGTACCCGTGTGGGTACGCACAGACTTTTGTTCAAAAATTTTGAGGGAAAGGATACAATAGATTATAAGATGCGCTTTAGACATGCAAGATCGTATCGCTCTTCTTTACACCCGAAGTGATGGAGAGAAGGCCAAAAATAAGATCTAAAAAGAACCTAGATTTTGTTTTATGAAAATTCCTTGCAACTCATTTCGTTTCTAATTTTGGCGGCTTTCGAAGGAGTTTTATTTTATGGCTTCGGTGTTTGGTAACTTCTTGAATAACAACTGATATTTTATAGATATTTTAGTGATATTAGGTACCTACTCCTACTATTTATGTTCTGAGCTCATTGTTATATCTATAACTTTTTAGATCCCTAACATGCTTATTACAAAACTAAATGGTAGAGGTAAAAGGCATTTGGACTTCTAACCGTCAAATGTATGTAGATGTGGTCTAGGTTCACGCAAGAAATTCGAAATTGGAACATTCCGAATGTCAGTTACCGAACAACAGAGACATAGCGTTCACATGCGCGCGAGCGAGACATTACATTTATATAATACCACGCCGTGAATACAAAATGGCGGGAATGGAAAAAATATGATTTAATACTTTCTATAAAAAAAATCCTTTAATATGAATTAAAATTGACCTGATAAGAGTTACTTGTTGCAGTCTTACTAGTTGCGAAAGAAAAATAATTGAAAAGGTGTTTTATACAGGTGATATGTAGGTACTTACACATGGTAAATATTGTTTAATTTGTAAGTTGAGTATAGGTATATGCTTAGTTTAAAAAATGAACTACAGATATGACAATAATATGATGTCCAACAAATGTACACACCTTAATTTGATTTTGTTTATAGGCCCTAAGATAGAATACCTACCTATTTCTGCGTTCGCATGTATGCTTCAGAAAAGTGAGTCGCAAATTTTAACCGTTGCTGGTAATATAATTGTTTATATTGCAACCATAAGACGAGGCAATATTTTACAGCGAACTTTAATTATTGTAACTAGGGACCTGATTTATCGATTAGTACTGATTTAGGTACTAATATGTAGTATATGCTAATCATCATCAGCCTCTAGATGTCCACAGCTGGACGTAGGGTTCCCCTAATCGGCGCCACTTCTTCCGGCCCTGGGACATCTGAATCCAATAGCTTCCAGCGGTCTTCTTCAGGTCGTCAGACCATGTGGTATATGTCCTTATGGTATACAAAAAACCACTAAAACACACATTGCATATCTATGTATAATAATTATATGACAGTTATATTAATCCGTCACCATCATATGTCATGCCAAAACAAGAAATGTCCAAAACTGGACCCAAGGTTGTGTTCGTAATCCATAATAATCCGGGTATATAAGCCCGGGAGCAAACAGGAAGGTTGCAAGCGGGTTCAAAGAGCCCAGCTACCTTTACCGGATTACCTTGGAATTACATAAAGCCGTATGACAAAAGGAAATGGAAAAAAATAATATCTCCAACTTAGTATTCCATTTTCATAAATCGTTGTACCTTAATGATATTTTTCACGGAAAACCCAACGTAACTAGGATACAATTGAATAAATTCAACGATTATCTTTTCGGGGTCTAAGGCTAATTTTTATATTGAGGAATGGGATATAGGCATTTGTATTTTGCATATGATCAAATTAAACATTTGTTGACAACCCTGAACTAGTAGGTTAATGTTTTTTGAAATGCACAGTAATGCTTCTATACAGCAGAAATACTTTCTGCTGTAGTATGTATGTAATCGAACTGAGGGTTGGTGTTACCAAGTACAAAACAAAAATTCATCTCTATATCACCTACATCACTATAACATTACGTTAACACGACAGCCGTGTCAACCTTACTTGATGTATCATCCAGTAACTCTATTTCCTGACACCATAAGGAAAACTAGCTGAGAAACCGTTTCGGAATAGACGGAAATAAATGATAAGGTAATAGCTATAACTCGGGTGAGATGAAAACAGGGAGTGTATTTATTCCTCACGGATTTGAGTGTTGGGTCGGTGGAATAACGGATGAAACATGATTAGACCAGACTATACCATACTGAACGTGATAAATTGTTAATTTTCGCATGTAATATAAACTTGACGACATACTTCATAAACATTTCATTCTTACGTTCTTATTTTTTTGTATTAACACCAGTGAAACTTAAGCTATGGTTGTCGTAATATCCTCAAACCCACTGAAACTGGTCGAGGAAATAACCAAGTATTATGCAAGCGTGCTACGCCTTAGGCTACATCTCGCTTGTCATCAAATAAGAGTGCAGTCAAACGCGAACCTACGGCTATTAAAAAAATGTTTTATTTTGCCGACTCTGTTTCAAAAATTAATCTCAATTTCTCTAGAAAATATTAATTGTCGTCACCCTTCTGGAAGCTTTAAACTTTTATAAACTCTTACGTAATGATAACAAAGGTTTGCGAATAGTTTCTACAAAAACAAATAATTAGTTACTTAACTGTGCCAATCTCATTTAGCTGCCCAATACATATTTTTGGTATTTTTAATCGCAACTATTATATCTGATAAGTGTGCATTTTTGTGTCTGAACTTCGAAATATAAAAACTTTCAAGCTGAGAACAATTAAAAAGAACAATAGATTTACATTTGTGCTTCTGACAATAGATATACGAGTACATTTATGCCAACAATAGATATACCTATATTTTTTGTTTTTTCAAATACTTATGTAGGCACCTTTATTAGTGTAGATGGACACAGCGGTTTCCAAGATAAAGCTCGAAGAGTCTAAAGCAATTATGAACAACATTACCAAAATAAAACAAATGAGAAACAATCTCAATCTGTATAAGCCGCAAAACTTGGTCAAACATGAATGACACGTAGGCACAACTTGTGCGAACAGAAATGACAATACAAGTTAACACAGACGAAGTATGTTCCAGGCTTAAGTTCGTACGTGCTAGATAATGTCGGGACCATGAGGCTGCCGATTTCGAGAATAGGGCATTTTGGGCCACATCTACGACGAGCGAGCTGAGCGAAAAAATAATCATTTTACTTAGTAATTTTTTTGTAAGTAATAAGTACCTACCTACTTCACAGACGTTATCTCCTAAGTTTATCGTCTTCAGGCCATTTTTACACTGTGTAATCTTGATGCCCTGACATATAGAAAAATATCAACTTCACTTTATCAATTATAATTTTCTTCATAGAACATTGTACCCTGCAGCCCTATTCAGATTTGAATATTGAAAAGACCTGAAATTTTGCTCATACATATATCTGTCCCATAATTATGGTCATTATATTATGGTTCTATTACCATGTACCAAAGGAATAGAAACGATTCTTTAGATGTCTTTGTCGCCTTACGATATTAACTATTTTTAAACCACAATAGAGTCTAAAGGGAATTTTTAATCCTAAAAAAGGTCCTTGGCTTTTTTAGTAACGACTTTGATAATAATTACTTGCATGATTTTTATTGGAGACTCTTACCATGTACCTACATATGTAATACGGTTCCAAATACCCATTGAGTTTTACTTGAATCGGACACAGTAAATTGATCCTTAAGAGTAACAATTCATTCTAGCCTGTCTTTAAGAAATATTGAAATTTTATGAAAATTATTCGGAAAGATTAGTCGTCGCTTCTCGCTGATGATTTAGCAAACCTTTAACGAACAACTAGTGCTAAGAAAGGACCCTAAGGGAAGTAATCCTCGAAGTGAAGTTGACGGAGCAGGCAAGGAGTTTAAGAAAATAATGAACGACGCGGCCGCACGCGTGACTTATCTTAGCAGAATGTTGACCTCGCAAACTACCTTCCGTATGAGTTTCTTGCTACTATGATTGTACTTTATTTTGCTTATAGTTATCACTTTTTTTATGAAGTTATTCGTTATTCGAGACAACAATTATTGCGGTCTTCAACATGTTTTATTTCTCGGCTCTTTTGCTTGTTTTTTTTTCTCATGCTTTATAGAATTTCTATTTAGTATTCTAGAGCACATTTCATTGTTTTGTTTCTGTTGTAATAGTGCTCCAATATATAGACAAAATATAATTCGTGAGGTGTTATAATCTAGGTAATTTACAAAAATACAGCGTACTTAATCATGTGTTTTTCAAATCAGTTAAAAAGGTGTTACTGAAATAGCAAACAAATTTTTTGGACTGTTTTTAAAATATTTTAATTAATATTTCAAGTATTTGTGAGGTCCGAATTAAATTTGAACAGGAGGATTAATTTTTTTAACTAAAAATTTCAGGCATACGTGCTCCAAAGCACTTTAGAGAAACTGGGACAGAATAAGCGTTAGCTTAACTCACATATTTGTGGACTTTAAAAACATTATAAAACAGATCAACGGCATGTTTTTCGAGGGTAGAATATAAAAATTATAAAGATACCCATATGAATTAAAATAGGTCGTTATTGTTGTAAAGGTACATTAAAAGTTTCTCTGTTAATTAAAACTTTACCTAATTTTCACTTAACTTGCGATTAATAACCTGATAATCTATAAACGAGTCGAGAATCATTGCGTCTCCTCCAACGAGGTTCATTGCTTCAAGGCTTCACACATCCCGTGTGCTGCACGTTTTCAACCTTAAATCTTGCAAGAAGTAGGAATTAATAATCTAACACCACGCTATGTCTTTTAGGGGGTAGACAATGAGCAAAACGTTCCAATTAATGTTACAATTGCTACAGACCTGACATGTTTACTTAGCATGTATTACTCTCTACATAAGTACACACTGCTTTCGGAGACCTTTGACTCCCCCATCAACTAATATATCGGTGACGACACCGACAGCGATCACGCGGCTTAACCGTAATGTTTCTGTTGGCTTAAAAATTCGAAACGACACAAATCCCCTGACACTTGGGTCCCAAACTGGTACAGCAGCAAAGTCGGATCGCGGCAGCCCTACGGACAAGAGAGCGTAATCCCGGATTACGCTCGCACATGTACACATAGCGATACGTACAGGGGCACCCACTTGCTGAGAATTTTGTTATTGCGTAGTAACTGCCTTGTTGAGATAAAATGTGTTCCAATTTAATTTTGTGCGCACATTCTCATGGCTCTCATGTATCGTGTGTTTTTTTTTTCTTTTTTCGATTTCTATTATCGACTTTATAGAATCTTTTGGTTTGTGTATGACATTATTTATATACATATGCGTTTTTTACGCCCGGTGAAGGCGAATAAGCGCATTCCCTTTTACTTGAGACGTGTAACATAACTGGTGAAAAATTGAGATGCAAATCTCTTACGCCCACCTCCTCAGGCATTATAGGCATGATGTTACGTCCATATGTATGTAGTTCCCAAATGCCTGCAATCGCCTTGCGCAGTTGATAAACTGAAAGTATATTTTTATACGACGTGGTAATCATATTATACTGCTTGATCAAAAGATTTGTATTTAACGCAAACTCATAAAACAGTCTTTTTTAATATGCATTTGTTGTAAGTATGTATGGTACGCCTAAACTGCCGCGCTATTATAAAAATATGTAAACTTAAAGTAATGGCTAACAGTTTTCTTATAGAAACAAAATCCTGTTTGAGACCGAAAAGACACGTTTATCGGATTTAATGATTACTTGATGCATTTCGTCGTCATCGTCATCATCATCAGCCTGTCTCAGTCCACTGCTGGACATTGGCCTCCCGTAATGACCACCCTCGCTCCCTGTCCTCGGCTTTACGCATCCGGCTTCGGTATGCGTTTGCTAATTCCAAAATCTTATTTTATCATTGACATATATTATAATTTTGGCATTAATTAGTACTGTTCACGATGCAGATCCACCACAAAACATCGAGAACGATTTAAACAGAACCACGACCGGGCAAATGCTCTCCTTGCATAAGTTAAGCCGGCGCCTTAAGTAGAGTTTCCTAACTAATGGGAAACTTGCCTGGAGCTACTAAGGGTTCTCAATTCCGACTCATTAGGAAGTCGAAAGCGGATGCATTAAAGCCTTGGCTTGAAAGATTCGATTGGTTTATGGGGTTTACGTTACAGGTTTTATATAGATATAGGTACATATATTCTAGTTTCCTTGTTTTTTTTTTAACAGTATCTTTGTTTTAAATTATTTGCCGTAAGTCAAACGGCTGTTCACAAGATTTTTTAATTATTAGCTTCCTAAATATCTATTACATTACATATAATTTTGCTCAGTACCTTGGTCGGTTTTGTAATGAACAAAACTATAGGAAGTTTAAGTCTAAGTCGTAATAGTATTACGTAGGTACACTTGTACATAATAATTTATAAATTATGTTACATATTATGATATTAATTATAATACTATAGTCTTCAATTAGTGCAATTATTTTGAAACAATATTTGCCGACGCGATGAAATGTAAAATAAAATTTATTTGCGAGGTATTGCGAGATATTCGGTAGCAAACCGTAAATCGGCTCGTCTTCAAATATTTTTACTGAGCCAGTACTTTAAATCTTTGATGCTTAAGCCGTTGAGCTGTTAAGATAAGTAAAATCTGTATTCTTTTCCCACGAGCACGCTCAATAAAACACTAAAATCCTACGCGACGTCTTTGTATATTTGCACTGGCAACATTCCATGCGAATTCTAGTGTCATGCCAAGAATTCTGACTTCAACTCGTTGTTATGGTACCATATATTAAAAGTCGATTTAATGATGCTTACGATCCGGAGCGGGCAATCATCTTAATTATCTATCTTCAGCTCTAAAGTTGAATTGGAATGTTTTATCTGTGTCAAAAATGGCGCCAAATGTTTAAGTGTAATTAAGGAGTTGGCAAACAGAAAAATGACTAAAGAGGACTATTAAAATCTATCTTCGTATTTTTATATGACATGAGACTGTGCCAAAAAAGTATTAAGGTAATGTCAAAAACTCGTACACATAAAATATTTACTTAAATAGTAAAATGGTGTCGATTATATTCTTTTCGTATGTTAATCTCTTTGACAGCTGAATGTTTCACTACTATGTGACAGTTTACGATCAGTTATTGCAGTAGTTATTTTATTGATAAAAAGAAAGATATCCAATATTTTTACAATAAAAAATAGGATTTATATTAAAATTAAATTAAGATGCCTTTTATAAATATTCAGACTAATAAATTTTGCAAATCAAATAAAAATTTTCTTACAAATCTTTGCGGGTTACTATAGGTAAGACTTTTTTAAAATAATAGGACGTACTTAATTATTAATTTTTAAGTTCACAATAATACCGCTGTTGGATCTAGTCACCTATCGATCTAGTCGATCGTAAAATACCGTAACCAGCCAATTATACTTTGCTATACCAACATGTGGCATAAAAGATTTGTTCATTCAGTGTTATTAATAAACACATGTAACACGCTTCTACAAAATGTGTTGATAATATTTCAACCGGTTTATAAAATAACAAATATATAGCCTTCGTAGACTATATTTTATAGGATGTTAAGTACTACATTAAATTGTGTATTGTAGACTGTAACTCTGGGCCCTATTTCTAATGAAACTGTACCTGGATACTCAATCGACGTCAATACAAAGTCACCTTTATGAGCTAAGTTTTATGGTACATTCACATTATGGCGACGGCAGTTAATTTATAGCATATTCACATTATAGCAGTGGCTGATTGAATCTCCAGTATTATTTATTTGCAATTAATCAACTATATACTTATACTGTGATATACTATGGTCTTAATCCGTCTCATTCTGAGAGGAGATCCGATTCCAACAGTCAAAAGAAGAAAGACTTGATGATGATAATATGTATTATATAACTAAACATATAACATTTAACAACAGTTAAAAGCTTATGACAGTGTGAGTTGGATTTATTTTACGACTACAATAAGTTTTAAGGTTAATGTTTACCAACATGTGATTCGGTCCTTATTTAAGCTGAACATGTTCACGGAAAGTAGATTTTACGTCAGGTCGTCGTAAAATATGTGATACCTATAGATATATATGTGTGGTATGCGCATGAGTTACATATGTACATGCACAGGTATGTGTATCCATAATATGTACCATACATATCACGTACGAGTTTATGAGACAGCATTTAATGTACTAATAATATTTGCGGAAAAAAACGCATGATTGTGGATCGCTAGGCAGATCATGGTACAGCACGGTCTGCCTAGGCACTTATAAACGCCCTGGCCGCCGACGGACAGCACAGACGACACAGCATAGGCGGGGAGAGAAGTCTGCGATCCCCAGTCCAAATTCCCAGCGTGGAGATGATGGGCAAAAACTTTCCAGTGGACTTAAATAGGCTAATGATGATCAAAATACGCTTAAAATACTTTTTCTTTACTAATGAATTTCTATGCTATTACGAAAACCAATTCCTGAAGGATCGCTTTAGTAAAAATCAAAAGATGGCTGTTAAAGCGATATATTTGACCTTTACTTGCAAGTTAATTATACTTTTTAATTGTAATATGAAAATGCTTGATTAAATAATAACTTGATGCAAACTCAAAGACAAAGTTCTAGAAGCGAATTCAACAGTACTAACGCTCTGTATTTGACAACTTGGGAGTTTACATTTGGACTTGATTTAAAGCACTTCCGGCGTGCGGTCACGCCTAATAAACCTGTCCTGAAATACCCCGAACATTAGCAGTGACTGTATACGTAAATACTGACATAGTTTAACTGTCCCGTTGTACTAGTGGTTGTAAGTGCGACTGCTGAGAAAGAAGTCCTGGGTTTGTCGGGTCGGGCAAAGTATTATTGGATTTTTGTAACTTATTAGTCCCAGTCGTAGCTCGGAGTCTTGATTTGTGCCCGGTATAATGCAGTAGGCTCACTCCCTATTACATGAAATCTGGAACATAACTCATGAAATATAGAAGTACCACATTTCTCTGCCTACCCCTTCGGGTTATCTTACACAGTATGTAGTAATGGCTTAAACATCGTATTCAATATAATTATTACGTAAGCGCATAGATAACTCACGGCTTATTGCCTAATCCCTTCAGGGTACTTCATTACCATTAGAAGTGAGAGGGTCTACGAAACAGGGCTCGTAGCGCCGTAGCGGGTCTATTTCTTGTAGCGGATCTACGCCTCGTAGCGCGATACAATAAGCTACTGCAAACGGTTCTCATATACTCTTATTTATCTTTAGTATTTATATGCATATTTCTTAATTACGGCAAGATTTATAAAAATATTTGCATTTAATTAATACGATTAAGATACGATTTTGATAGACTCATTAAACAAACATGTTAAATATCGGAGCTAAAAATGTTAGTACGTCAAAAAAAGTGTAATAAAAGAAAGCAATTTTAAATTGCAACTTCATACGTTGCTGTAGTGGCTATCCAATTACCCGGGTATCGATTGAGCCGGGCATGGTGTTGGGGCGGCGGGCGCGCGACGTTTGAGGGTGCTCGATGGTGTAACCGACACATTTCTGTATTCGAAATGCGGACTTTGTGTTGAGCGCTAGGAAAAAATTATTTAGTATACTTAAAGTAGAAAAATTTCAATTAGATATTGCAAACTATTTGTGATTTTAATTAATGATGTGTGTAATATGGTATTTTACAAATAATTGATTTCAGAGTTCTATGGACAATTGTTCATAAAAAGGAAACGTAATAAAAACAGTGAAGAGATTATGCCTTGATTATTTGCGACACCATATATTTGTCAAATTTACATTAACAACAACAGAGTAAAAATATGTATAATTTGTAGCAAACCCATTCGACTGTATTTATTTGTTCCACGTTCAGAGCGGCTGGTGAAGCCACGTGTACCGACGCATAACATATTTCCTGTCAGCTGCATCACACAAGTACCATTTTTAAAAACATGCCGGAAATTTGAGGACAAATTTTATCAAAAAAATGTGTTTTTATGTTTTGATTTTGACTAACAAAACACTATATTTGTTAATTGTTTATGGTATTCAAATGCATAGAGGATAAAAGTAAATGAAGATGTGTAACACTACTGCTTTATTTTTGCAGAAAATCTGCCAACAAAACACAAAAAGTTATTAAGTTACAATAACATTCAATTCTATTCAAGACAGTGTGTGCTTTGAACAAAAAAAAAGCGTACAAAGTCCAGCAGCTATCAAAATTGAAGTCGTATTAAAAGTGTGAAAAGTTTAAAGGATACTATTGTATAATTCTCCTATGATTTACTTACCACAAATGAGGATTTAATGCCCCCTAATACAATTAGCGCACTTGATGGAGCACCGC
>DWEE01003093.1:0-10817 GCA_018245755.1 Parelbella macleannani
GTTGGGAGGTTCACTAGCATAAACAGATAAAGGAGCAGCAGATATGTCTAGCCGCACTGTCCCTAAAATTACAAGCGACGATTTTGTGCGAAGGCTGCTTTGTAATGATTAAGAAAATTGCGAGTCAGGTGAAAGCATTCTAGGATGTAAGGCATCACTGATACAAATAGGTCAAGGCGCTAACAACAGCACTCAATGCTGCAGAATGTAGCCGCCACTCGTTAGATCAATATTCCCACGAGATTGCAGTGAGCCGGCACTTCGCGGTTATAAGAGGCGAGCGGGATTTATTTGAGTAATTATGCGTTGTTAATGAGCAGTGGCAGTGGGTGCAGCGGGCGGGCGGTACACATTGCGATCGTCTGTAGTTCGCTACGTAGCGTACGTTTAAGCTATGCCACGGACAATGTGTCGATAGGGGGTGGGTTTTGAGTTTTCTTGATGTAATGTAATAATGCGATAACTGCTTAGTGATAGATTTTGGTGCAACGTTCTAGAAACAAATCAGCAAATAGTTAACACTCTGGGTGCCATTAAAGATAAATACACAATAACACAATAAAAGATACAGAATAAAATATAGTACAAATTATTGTATATGATTCAGCAATAAAACAGTTATTCCATAGCCCCCTGGGTAGCACAAATACCATGTTTGTCAGCGCATTTAGCTGTTATGTAGCTCACTCGAGGTTAAGTATACTTTCTCGCATAACAGCACCAGTATGCGTATGTCGCGAAAAATACGTGGCTCTTCTCATTGAACTAGTAAAATATTTCAGGCTTGTGCGAGTTTAACTGCTTTAAATATTCAACCCTTTTAAAATACTTTGCAAGCCTCCGTAATAATAACTTACATTACCGTGATGGAGGTCTCTTTTGAGGGTTCTTGCTGACACATTATTTTTATGTGTGCTTGTTCTTTTTTATATATACTTATTCTTTGAGTGCAAAATGGCCACAATCCTCTAGCAGTTGTAGATAGTTGATTACTACCCCTAATATAATACTTCAACGCCTCTTAGAATCACCCAAGTTAGCAGCTAACTCGTAACTTCGGATACCCAGTACATTACTGGCCCAGGCTTCCTGTAATTATAGGCGAGTCCGGTGCCCAAGGCTCAAATTGCTTTGCTAAAAGGGTTACAGTCAAGATGCGCTGATGCAATCTAATGTTTAAGAGTTGTTAGATTTTTTCACTTTTTCATAGAAATTCTTTTTATGTAGAAATAAGCTCGCGTTTGGCCGCAATCCCACCTGATGGAAAGCGAGATGCGGCCTAAGATGTAACACGCTTGCCTAGAAAGTGAGTCTAAACGGAGCCATTCCCATAGGGAAACACTTACATATAAAATGTTACACTATTATAAAATGATACGAAATAATTGAATATTAAGTTTTATCGATCTCCGAACTGAACTTACCAGATGAGTACGTAGACAAAGAACACGGATTGTTACAGAGTACTTTATGGTTAAAACATTTACACGCTAGTGTTAAGCGTCGCTCGGGTGTCGTTACGTTACATGAGTTAGCATGTGTAGAAAGTTGACTTTAACCTAATTCTAATTGTGGGTCGGCTTGAACTGTCGTAAGTGTATGTAATATGGATGAAATGCAATCACCAGGAGGTGAACAACAGGACTCTTCTATGGCTACCAATAAATCATAAAATTAAAATTGAATTTGGATGCATTTCATTCTTTTTTTGTTGTTGAATCATATGCCGCTGTGTATTTATAAGAGTTGCGAGTTCACTTGCAGTTCGAAGAGTGCCGCGGTACGTTTTCATTTATTTACGAAACTAATTATATCAACACACGATACGTTGTCTTTGACTGCCTCGTTGCTAATGGTTTTTTTTAGGAAATTCCTAGTAGTCTGGATTTGTGTCCGGTATATGGCAATAGGCTCACCTCTTACACTGTAATGGAACGTAAATGTAACGTGAAACGTGCGAGTGTATTATACTCTTACTTCGTCAAAGTTTACAGGCGTGACTTTACGTTTTCATTGTAACATATCTGCAAGGTGTCCAGTATATGAATACTTAAATGAATATTTCGGAGCTTTTATTGAATTAATAGTAATCTACGAGCATTCAAAGAAAAAGTAAATACTATAAAAAAGTTAATAAAAATTAAAGTAAATAAATATCTTCTGCCGCCTAGATGTCCTTCTTACCTATGATAACCTCTAGCTCTTCCGTACACTTGTGTTATACACAGCCTGTGTAACATAGGTGTTTATTGTATATGTATTGCTACAGAGACTACGTAAGCACAGAAGGAGAGTTTTTTTTTGCTTTTATGAACATTATACATATTACCTCCATTTGTATCACTTTGCCATAAAATGCAATTTTTCTTGACTAGGTATTGGAATAAATGCAATTGCCACCCGTACAGATGCCTCCACTTGTATCGATCGACTCATTGAAAAATATTCTGTGAACACTAATTGTCCTATAATTATTGCAAATGAGAATGTAGCTTTATGTGAACTGTAACCTTCTAGTTATAACGAGTATAATCTCTTGCATAGAACATGAGCCATTTGTATTAATACAAAACTTTATATTTAAGACGGATCGTTGTCATGTATAGCATTTCGCGCGATATGGCTCTCTATAGCCTCGGGCACAGGGTTGAACGTGCAGTGTTTCCTCAACAGCGGTGAGCTCGAGAGCTTTATCGATCTAAGTGGTCCCGAGGTCAAGTTCAGCGCTTCGGTAAGGTTGTACGTGACCCAGCGATACCTATCGCAGTCTGTGCAAACTGACATAGTCCTAAAAACTTTATTGAAGTCGGCCACTCTCGTCTCTGGAAATACATTTGGAGAGATATAACTCATAAAACGAAAATTCGTATACTGAGACTTGTGATGGTACTGATAGTCCGGTACAATTGCGAGAAACCAGTGCTGGACTTACCCGTATTGTTCAGTTGCAATGCTGCCATTCATGCTCTGATTCTGATTTATTGGTTTCGTTACGAATGGCTTTATAAACAGGTAATGTCCTCTTTAAGATTACATACGGATATTTTTAGACTGCGGTTACTACGATGTCAAAAGTAGCGATGTCTAGATAGTTCACCTGGCCGCTGCGTTAACACTGTTCCCGATGCTCCCTGTGTACGAACCATTGGGTTAAGGGGCTCAATGCTGGACATGAATCTTGGCTAGATTGCGCCAATTAGTCCGCTTGTGACGGTGAGTTAATTGGTAGCAGTTATTATTAAACCTTACGGAAATACATATTGTTAGCAAATGTAGAACCACTTATCAACGATCGGTGAGCAACATTTATGGTGGTATGTAGGCTTCAACATGCGGTCACTCCAGCCCCTCCAACAGTCACCCCGCTCTTGCGCGCACACCACGCATACGTCGTCCTCATGAATGTTAGGTGATCAACAATATTCTTTTTATTTCTCACCTTTTTAAACTGACATTTCTAAAGTCATGCCTTCGCAAGCAATACCCTCTATTATCCATTGCTCTGATTACTACAAGTTCACACATATTAACTTCTCACGTACAACTTCAATAACAGCTGTGCATAATCCGGTCCCAATTGACTCAAGAAATAATCATGTAGGCCACCGACCCGTTTCTCCATTACATTACACTGAACCCTTAAGAGTGGAGTATGTTTTTGGTCTCATCTACAAGAGAGAAACCGTCATGTCATATGTAACATAGTGCATATTGTATAAAACTCAATATCAATGTAGCCGGTACTGCGTCTGAACAGCTGTCCAATTGTAGAAGGTCAAGGTCGCACCGCCCCTCTCCCCGCAGCATGCCGCCCTCCGCGCAGCGCCAGTCGCAAGTCGAAGCGGGTGTGTGGTTGTGACTAGAAAATCCAAGTCGTGATTATTTTGTCCCACTATATAAATAGAATGTGGATCATGCAAGCCAGTTGATTTCGACTGCTCCGATGTTTCAGCTCATACACCTCATTATAAAGTTGTTGATGTCCGTGACATATGGGCTGCTATCTAAGGAAGGCTAGGCTAGGCTATACCCGCTAAGCTAAATAAATAAATATCGCGGAACGACTCATCGAATGTTTTATTTCCTCACCTGTTACGGTCGAAGCATCCTATTAGGACGCTGCAGTTGTTTCATCTTAATTATATGGTAATCGTTTACATGAGAAGTTTATTTTCAAGTGTATTTTATTCTTCAATACCATTTTTGTAAAACATTCCGATGGAGTCACAATAATTCGTTATAATAATAATAAGAAAATTTTTAAAATCACGAGCCGAGAAATCCGCTAGCGCTCATATCTCGTACCCTCTCGATAACTACACAACCGTAAGTATCACCTCCCGACCGGGGGGTTGTCGCCTTCGGGTGCCTCGTTCAGCTGTTACGAATACCTACATTGGAAAACTTTTTGTGAAACGAAGTACAGTCAGGGATGTTTCACATTTTATGTCCAAAGAATTATCTGGATAATATAATAGCACGACGTGACCAATAACGACGACGGGCCAGGGCATTCTGCTTTTCATTTTTCATATAAATCTGTCAACGATAATATGGCAAATTTTGATTCCCAATATCCGGTTGGGATGAAGGTCGACAAAACCCGAAAGTCCCCTGGTGATACTGTGCATGTTGAATAGACTGTAAACGCCATTAGGCTCCTCGCGTGAATTTGACAAGATATGTAGTTTTGTACGAAAAAACTAGTTTTTTAGTTGGGAGCTACTTTAGACAATTAAACCCTTTTCAGTAAAGGGACTCATAGCCATTTCTTGATTCGAGCTCATGTCCTTTGATGAAAGCGACTAGGTTAGTCGCTTTGTGCTCTAGCCTAACCATGTTGTTTGCTGGTTCAGTATTTATGACAAAATGTTATCAAATGTTTAAATCGTTTTTAATGTGGTTTAAAAAACCATTTAAAATGGGTCAAGACTAAAACGAGGTTGATGGTAACGTGGTGTGAATGACAAGACCGATTGATATACCTAAGTCTCTGAAGATAATTCTCGCCGCGATATTGATACGAGCGCCTCTATGTGGCGGCAGGGCATGGGTTAATAGCCGCTAATATTGGCGAAGGATAAACAAACATGGCGGCGCTCATGTCACCCCCATCGAGGTCGAGCAATTATACTGTTGAGAAATATGGGTTAATCTAATTGATGGATATTCTGCGCTTGGAATTATATCCGAAGACAACATGAAAGAAAGAAATAAATCGTTTGTTTCGGTACATTATTGTCTTGTTACAATTAAACATGTGTGCAAACTCGTATCCCATATAACTCGTGAAGTGAGTCTACATCTTATAGGGATAGGCAGAAATCAGCGATTTCCATCAACTAGGTACATTTTAGTTATGTATTTGTGTTGAGTTTTAATACATCCAGTTACAGGTTGCAGATCTCAAGGCAGAATCTGGTAAAATATTATTACAAGTTTAAATTGATTTTATTCTTACAGGCTTACGGTTCCGACTTACTTTCGTTTTCCTTCGTTTCTTCTACTTTCATCTAAATCGTTACACAAATTTATGTATCAAACGAACTCAGCTTGGTTTTCTCAATTTTATTAAGTAGCAAATTATTTCTGAAAACATACGTTTGTCCATAGTGTTCAATAAATTATATATACATATGTATATGTATATTTGCTGTCCATGCAGCTTTAAAATACCGATTCGGATTGCTAGGCTATATTTTTTGGCCAGCACTACAGTAGAGCGCTAGGTGTCTATCGCAAAGTAAGAAATTTGTTGCGGCTGGATAATTAAAGCTGTTTGCCGTCAAATCCAACAATGGAAGCCTTAGCTTGGTGTTTGGCTTTTAAACTTTGCGTATAGGTAGTGAACAGAAAGACAACTGAATGATGAATGACATATTCTTCGAATGCGTACAGAATAAACATTAAGTGCGAATGTTTGAGTGATCTACAGAATAAACGTTAAGTGCGAATGTTTGAGCGGTTTTTCGATGGTGGCGCACCCTGGTGTTGAGTAGCACCAACAACTACTGTTGCCAGTTGCATAATCAAATTGTATTATTGTACAAGAAAATAAATGGCATTGCATTCCAATCCTATGCAAAACAATTCGTTACGCTCTTTTTGTATTCTAAAACTGGTAATGGATACAATCGGGTAAGACTGCAATGACGTCACGACACACATTTTCGACGGCCTTCCACCAACATAGTTCAAATCTCGTCTTGTAATAGCGTAGACGAGCCTGTGAGCAAAGTTAATACAAACATACTGAAATGTGATCAGTAAACACATCGGATATATTTTAAGAGGTGCCAAACGTATGCAATAGTATGATTCGCGAGTGATGAGAATCGTAACACTGGCGGGGACACGAACCCACAGCGGCGAGCCGCCGCGTGCCACCGCTTACTACTACGCCGATCTAGAGCGTCTGAAGCGTAAGAATGGCCACCCGCAGGACACGGAACCTCGCCAGA
This sequence comes from Parelbella macleannani, assembly GCA_018245755.1. Classification (NCBI taxonomy): domain Eukaryota; kingdom Metazoa; phylum Arthropoda; class Insecta; order Lepidoptera; family Hesperiidae; genus Parelbella; species Parelbella macleannani. Next base: position 6,462 of record DWEE01003093.1, read on the forward strand.
ACCCCGATGAGCTGAGCGAATACGTCGAATCCAACGAGGTCGTCAATGACGGAGCCGTTAAGGAAGTGCCGCCTCTGCGCGATCGGCAATGGAGCCTCCCAGAATACAGCACTCCAGAAAACGCAAGAAAGGTCCCAGAAGAGACGTACTCGACGGCCGGCACGTTTCCTATGCCGGAGCCGAAAGAGAAAGAACCGCTTCTGGCCGAACTTGAGGTTGTAGGGCGGCTGCCGCTCACGCAGCTGGAGACGACGCCAGGAGTAAGGAGAAGTCGTAGTTGGTATCTCTGCTGTCCTAATGTGGCCGATGAGGAGATCTCCAGAGAATCGTCTTGGAGATATTCCAGTCTGAGGCCAGTCACGGCCCCGCCGGTGCCTGGACAGAATGGCATCAACTTGGTACGTTCAGAAAACATAGGTGTCGTGAATTTTCTTGTAATTACATGGACCTTGTAACTCTGTGTTACGACCATTTCCCGGTAAATGAATTTGACTAAATCTAATATGTTTTTCATTTTATGATAATAATTTATTGGGTATAACGCTGAAGAAATACATTGTAAATAAACTTGTACGCCAATATTCTCTCGAAATTTGGGCGAACGGAGTCTGCTAACCTGTAGTTACTTAGTCAATATGTTAGACTATGGGTTGTAGTGTGTAGTGTTTGACTATGTGAGTACTATCCTAGACGTTCGAGATGAGTTTTATTTGCAACTCTGGAATGAGAAATAATGAAAAAAATTCATTTGTGTTCTTGCAAAATGTTAAGGGTCCGCAATAAAAAACAAGTTTTGTCCTTATATATAATTTATTCATATAAAATCACTGATGGTCCGTTCTGCAAACATAATTGAAGACTTGTCAACCATTTCAAGGTGGTAACCCAGAGCAACGGGCAAGTGGAGGACGTGGTGTCCCTGCGCGCAGAACGGGACGCGCTGGCGCGAGCGCTGGCCGCCGAGAGGCAGCGCGCGGCCACTGCGGCCCGCGCCCACGATGCCCGGCTCGCGGAGCTGCACGGGGTTATTGCCGAACTAGTCAGGAGGCGGGCAGCCGACAAGCAGACCAGGGCTATACCGGAGGAAGAAGTGTCAGGTTTGTTCATTTCAACAACGAATTGTGCTAGGTTTTATTTGTGAAATAATTAGAAAACGGCGGTAGTAAACCAACTCATTCAGGCGGTCCTAGTTACGTACGATCGTGAATGTATCGGCTCGGAATTTCATTTGCTGCTATTCATTGCTTAACTACTTCATTGCTACTTACGTAGCCTAAACGACCTTCATTTCAGATCGAATACATCGTTTGAAAAAATATTTGTAATCTTTATGGACTCATGACCTATGACCAAGTTCATTCCCTCCTGTCTAAAGTGTAGGCGTCTCCTAAGATTCATACTGAATTTAGGATTTCAAGCAACACTTGTTTTTATTATTTCCAGGAGCATAAATAAATAAAGCATAAAGACGCCTGAACGTTACTTTTGCCCGAAAAAAGTTCTGAATCACTCTCGTGTCGCGCCTAAATAAGTTTTACTTCTAAAAGTATTAGGCTTCTTGGAACATTCAACCTTATAGTTCATAGTACATGATAAATGGTACATGGACCTACCTAGGCAACCGTTTACTCATTATTGAGCGCCAATTGTTTCCGATCTTCAAATTGTCCTCCACCAGTCCATTTGTCGAGATAATGAGGTTTTATAATAGATTCTAAATCGTTTATTGAGTCGACCTGCCTACGCTGATTGCATGTTTGTATGTTGTAGAAGCAATTACATTCTACAAAGTTGTAATCGACTACTTGTTGCAGATATTAATTTTGCGTATTAATTTCCATGCATTATTTTACTCCTCAAGCATTTGATTGAAGAAAGTATTCTAATAGTGGCCAGTATCACCTTCATTGAAACCAATAGAGGCTACTAATCGGCATTTGGCCAGGGTGGCAGGCTATGGCCTTACCCGTCCAGTTGTGACAGGAGTTCCGCGTCTAACAGTGAAATGATAAAAGTTTTGTTGATGATATGTGTTTGTCCCGAGATTCTTTCTTTGACAAAACCAGATCATTGTTTGAGGCCGCAGGTAAATCTTTGGCTGATTTGACTGGGTTCTCTCTGTTCTATGTATGGATGTAAATGTTGTCCAGACGAATGCGAGTCGACGACACAGCCGGCCGGCGAGCTAGAGCCCGATGCGGAGCTGTCGCACACTGAGCCCAACGACACATCGTCGGCACTCAGCCCCGCCGAGCTGCCTACGCCGCAGGACCCCAAGCACGAGCTGCCCGATGACTCCACCGACACCAGCACGCAGGAGATTCAAATCAGGTATGTTCACTTAGTCGCCCGCCGTCCCGGGGTCGTTAGCTTGCTAGTTATTTAAACCTGTAGTGGTAGAGTTTTAAAATAGTCGAACCCGAGTTGCACATTTCTTAGGAATTAACCATGCTGGTGATACCACACCCAAGCCAAGTACAGCCGTTTGGAGAGTAGCCGTGGTTGAAGCAGTGCTGCCGATTAACTAGTATTGGCACAATTTCCTCAAGCCCTGCGCAGGTCTCTCTGGTCACATATTGTAAAATAAAAAGTATAGGACATTCTGTTGCTGAAATCGGTATAAAAAATAAATTCATTCAGAGCACCCCTGTGCTGTGACTGACTCAAACCTCGTGTAAGACATGAACGGTAATGGCTGCAGGGTGGAACAGCCAGTGACGCAGGTGTCGGCGGCTCTGGAGACGGAGCCCGAGCCGTGCGACGCTAGTTTCGACATGTCGGAGCGCGACTCCGAGATTTGCGTCAGCACGGCCAGGTGAGCACCGTCCTCATTGAGTAGTCGAAAGCCATTTGAAAAATGTAGCTAAGCCCAACCCGATTAGTACTTGGAGGAATGACCGCCAACGGTTCATTAACAAGAGTTCCTATGATTAGGAGACAGGTCAACTAGCTGACTCTGATTGATCGTTAAACCTTGACGGATGTGTAAGAGAGAGCCGTACTTACAGGGATTGCAGTCGTTGCCAAGTGACGTGTGAGAATGATGGTAAAGTTCACATGTGCGGGTGTTGCAGGTGTTGCCAGTACGCGCGCGGCCATCCGGCGAGCACTACCAGTTGCGAACGGGAGCCGGGAATGATGCCGGCCTCTCCTGGTAGGCTGCAGCACTCAGTATATTTTTAGGTGGTAGAATAGGGAGAGCATAGCGGTTACGAGTTTTTATCTTACTACAGCCGCTAAGCCCTTGGTTGATAAGATCCCGCAACTATTCTGTTTTCTTTGGGGTAGCTCCAACGAAATGTCTCGAATATGAAGACGAGTTATATTGAGCGGTTCAGCTGAGATAACTCGTTACTCATTATTATCGTTGCAGGTAGGTGCGAGTCTCGGCAAGCTAAGATCGCCTCCCGGGTTCGTCTCAGACGCACCGAGGACTACGAATCCACCGAACTCATCGACGACGAGGTACCTACGGAAATAAAATTCAAAGTTATCTTATTGAATGATTTATTGGTATTTAATACAATTGGCGAGGTTCCCTGAAGTACTTAAGGCACGTGTGGCCGTGTGCGGCGTGCGCAGGCGTGGCGCGCGGCGGGCGGGGCGCGCGCGGCGGCGCTGTGGCGCGCGCGCTGCGTGCGGCTGGCCGCCGACTGCCGCGTGCTGGACTGTGCGCTGGCGCGCGCCGTCGACACCGCGCACAGGTACCGCGCCACGCGACACCATTCCGCGCCAGAAGTCAATCGTCTATATTCATATTGTTGTTTATAATTGTCTAAAGGTCTAAAACGAAGTATGAAGTGAAGTAAAGAAGAGTGTTTCATTAAGAAAATAGATTTATTGTTATTGGTGTAAGCATAAAAAAATATGTTAGTATTTTTAATAGAGACTGTTTTGCAATTGATACGTGATATTATTTGACGAGTCTAAATTAACTAATACCTATACCATAGTATACTGTAGTCGGATAGAAACGTTACGCAGCTCATATAAAGAAGCAGCGACATATATAGTAGACGTGCACGCATAAGCAAGGGCGTCGAGAGTGAAGGCGTAGAGAGGGCGTCACGGCACGGCATTGTCGTGCCGTTTGCCGTCATGGTATACGAGTCGATTTCACTGCCGAGGCGCGCCTATAGATGTTGCACATCAAAAAGCAAGGATGATTCACACTGCGTCCCTAGCCACTTATTTAATTTTCCTGTGCGGTCTAATCCGGCTCAAAGGGTTAATTATAGTTGTAAAGTGTAAGTAAGAGAGGGCGGTGCACGGCAGGCTGTCGAGCGCGTGCGCGCGGCAGGAGTCGTCGTGCGTGGCGCTGTGCGGCGCGCTGGCGGCCGCCGACCGCGCGTTGGA
>DWEE01003094.1:0-10817 GCA_018245755.1 Parelbella macleannani
CATCGTTTATTGCCACACAAACAAACATAATAAACAAAAGTAAAGTTACATAAAAACAAACGTTTTCCTAACAAAGTTAAACAATTATTATAGAATTTATGATGACTGTATGGATAGTGTAAAAAAAATAGAATTATTCAAAAAAAGAGTGAATTGGCACTTTCTAGGCGAGCGTGCTAAATCCTAGCCTAGGCTGCATCTCGCTTTCCATCAGGTAGGATTGCAGCCAAACGCGAGCCTATTTCTACATAAAAAGTATGGATATAAATAGAATGTATGGTTGGTACTTGGTAGACAAGTATACTTCATCATCATCATCAGCCTATAGCTGTTCACTGCTGAACATAGCCCTCCCCCAGAGCGTGCCACGCTACTCGGTCCTCCGCCTAGAAACAAGTATACTTGAGTTTTTGAAAATGAGCAGACAACTGAACTTCAGGATTCGGATATGACCACAATCAGCTGAGCTTTTTGCTGTCATTTAGTCCTTGTAGGAGTACATATATGTTGTGTGTGACAATAGCTTCAAAATTTCAGTTGTACTCAGTTCTTTTTTGTCAAAGAGGAGACGCATATTCCAACAGTGGAATAAACAATGGTTCGATTATTATTATTATAAACTCTCAGATATAATTAGGCCCCAAGTAGGGTGTTTATTAGATTTCTTGCAAATTTCCCTATCAAAGAGACCTTTGCTTTATGATGTTGGATGGTAAATCTAACTCATTGAAATCTGCTTGTATCCAAAATTAAATATTCCAGAGAACTAAGTTGGGGAATACCAATAATAAAGCAGTATTGATTATCGGCAAAGTAGATCCAAGTTCTGAAGTCCAGCCCTCGAGGGGTTCTAAAGAACTCACGCTTATGACTGACTAGATCTATAAACTTTGATTCTGGGTTGATCGAAATATCTAAGAAAGAAGAAGAAAATTTATTTAAAACAAAACTGTTAAAATTCCGGAGTCGTCGAGATAACACTGTCCTCGACATTGATCATCACAGTGTCAGCAATATTGATCATTGCCGGCATTAGCATGTAACATATTAAGTTGTTGTTCTATTATCATATTTGTAACAACAATTGCTAAGGTACCGAACGTTCCAGGACATATCGTAGCTATGTTATAAATGGATCCGATTCCATAGTAACCGATAATTGGTTTCACTTGTTCAGTCGGTGGCAGTATTTCCTGCAATCTGTCGCTCTAACGACGGTCTCTATTACGTTATGACCTGCACCCAGGTACGCTAGTACTACTATTCTACTATTCCTATTATCAATATAATGGCTAGGTTACTACTGGCTTGATTAATAAATCATTAAATTGGCTCTACAGTTGTATAACTCAGCAAATGCTCGTACGATTCAGGAAAATTGCAAATCAATAAATTGGTAAAAAACATCTCGCATTTGTATGCCGCAAATCAAATCCAATCCTTTAAAATATGTTCGGTCACAAATATCTATAAATTTTTGGATTGCTCGAAATTTTAGAAATGTGTTGGCATTATTTTGTTTATTTTCAATCGGAATACAAAATGGAAGGTGATATAAATATAATAGGGTCAATTAAAATAAAAGAATATAACACGGCGCCGTTAAAATATATTTCGGAAAGGTGCTTTCGAGCAAATCATGCAATGAAACAGTCCATAAACAAAGGTCGGTTCGCGATATAAAGTGGCGCGATTATGCAGTCGTTCAGAAGTCAAAGCCTACAGCATTACGGGAGGTAATGGCCTAAAAATGGCCGCTGCAAAATTAAACTAAGCCGTAGAACCAGCATTGGCATCCAGTCCTTTATATGGCTCTTTGCATCGATACGGGCCGAATTTTAACATTTACGACCGACCCGTTATATTTTTATAGGCGCCCCATAAAATAACTTCTCCGAATACATTAGACTGAACGTTTGCTCCCGAGCAATATTTTTAACCTTTATTGGTCATTTACATAAGCCCCGACTGTATAAGATGTTTTTCGTGCGAACTTTGAACTCGGTGTGAATGGTTACTTATTGCTTGTGTGCTCATTTTTATAAGTCGAATTCAACAAAGAAATCCCATTTGTCGAATGCCCGCGACTCTTATGCGCGAGTTTACAACCCAATGTCATTAATGAATTTATAATGTTCACGCGACTGTACTAACCTCATATGACACAAGTGATGACACCATAAATGTAATGAACATTCGTTCGAGACACATTGAGGGTTCTTGTACATTCGAATAAAAAACACAATTATGAAATAGAAATTTAAATACAGCGTTTCACACGAACCGAGGTTTTAAAGCTTCGGATTATGTTCTTTATTTTAACGTGAATGTAATTAAGTTTGTGGACTATTTCTTTGTCGCTTTTTCTCAATTCCGTTTTTTAAGTAATTCTCTTTTAGTTTGAATGTTTATTGTTTTAATTAACTATATAAAATACTAATTATTATTAATGGTACTTTATGTTAATTGCTATTGAATTATGAAGTAGTTACTATTTTCTGCTGTTTAATTTTTTAACATATAATACGTAATTTTATAATAAAAAAGCACACTAGGCACACATATACATATATCGAACATTACTTCAAATTGAAAGAACGCAATTCTTAAGCCCGACATCATCGCTCCGGGATTTATAAGTCGTAGCAATTTAAATAAAGTAAATTCTAAACCCTCTCAATATGAGAGGAGACCCATATTCCAACAGTGGAATGACAAATGGGTCGATTATTATTTTATTTAAATTCTAAACGCTTTACAGTAAATATTTTTATAAAATAAAGTTCGCGTATACAGTTAGAGCTTATATATGTAGGTACTAAATTTGGATAAATACAACGAATGCAGGCCGGGATTTTATTTATATCTTATGCAACTTCGGGATTTGTGTCTCGCAATGACGCAACTCCACTTTAATAACGTTCATGCGACTGTATTCATAAATCCAAAATGTTGCAGAATATATAATGTATTTGAAACTTTTTTTTAAATAATTCATCATCAAAAAACTAAGACGGGACTATTATTATAACCAACTCTTATAATCCCTGACTGGGCCTTTATTTACTTATTATTGCTAAAAACGACTTCAGTACGGGATTGTAAAGAAAATAATTTTCAAATGTCACTGTTTTTCGGTTGCCTTCAGTTTTATATATAAAATAATGCTATGTTGTTATACATATTACGAATGCGTCCCGCGATCCCGGCCATTTCTCACTTAGCTGCGGGAATCATAACTCGATCTGCTCACTCACTCCCTACAGGCTCAGCTCTATTTCTTATTCATGTTACTTGTGAAAATTGAGTACTTTACGTTTCTGCTAGCTTAGTAGTGCTCGCTTCTAGATTTTAATACCAGAAGTAGGAATACAAAAGGATATAGTTTAATTCATTCATTCATTCTTCCTGCCTATGTTGTTCGACACATTATTAATTGAATGACTTTTATCGAAGCGTGGTCGATCGGTGATGAGATATGATTGTAGATTTACCCTTATTATATCATACAAACGAAACGCGTTGATTCGGTGAAATTTCGCAAAGGATTTGTTAATTTGTCTAACATAATTACACCGCGGTCGGCTTTTTTATATTCAATTCTGTGGAAAACAACACTATAAGCGTTTTTAAACGCCGCTATGCTCGCATGTTACTGAAAAGACGTTAACCTTAAAACAATATTTTAATGCAGTCTATATGTATCTCATATAATAATAATAATAGGCCTTTATTATTACACGAAGTTCTAAACTAGAGAACAAAGTATTACATGCCATAAACAAAAAAAATATTCTTAATTCTAATCTTACTATTGTATATAAGCTTTGTGGTCGGCAAGCGTTGTTCTGCCTCTCATATATCGCAATTTAAATCCATGTTTTTGACAGTTCGATCTGGAGTCCTGCACTATTTTTTGTAATACCTAGTCATATCCGAACGACGCGGTCACATTCTCGACCAGGCGGCTACAAACAGATGGTGGCATCTTATATTATTTTAATTCCCCGTTTAGAATTAAGATTTTTAATTAAAATCCCCTGTAAAGAACAACATCTAGGTGAATAAAGAGGCCGGTGACGAGGCGAGTGCGGCTACTCTGTAACCTCTAATTAACCTCCGTGGAACAATCTCCGCTGCGAGATCGCACGGTTACAAAGGAGACGCCACGTAAATTAAAAAATGTAAATTGTAATATCATTGAATTTTTATTTTTAAGTACCTGTTCTGTCGTGGCTTTATTATTTTTATTAGATCATTCTAGAACTCTCTTAATATTTCAACTCACCTACACTGCGTTAAGATCTGTTAAACCGTCATGTTGTGGCTTTAACTTGTGATTGTAATGGCTTAAAACGTTATTGACATTTAATCATTCTAGTCTTAATATATTTTATTTGATCATTTTAGAATTCTCTTACTCACCTACACTATCTCGTAATCTGTTTAACATCCTACTGCTTGGTGTGACCTTTAGCGAGGCAATTGGTGTAGGCGTATATAAGCTGTACCAGGTATAGGTATAACTGACTTTGTATTTGCACATCGTTTTCATGTTTTGCAATGTCGTTAATTATACCTACGTATTATTCCAAGGAGTGTACTTAACCGGTTATACTTTTAAATAAATAAAATTAACGCCTTAAATACCAATTGTGATCCCACAAGTACTGCTTGTCTTAAGTATTTAAAGCGACTTAAAAACAAAAGGAATAGATGCAAGGTTTTGCAACTACAAGTACTTTTTGTATATTAAGTTGAATGTACAATACATTTTACATAATTGTACTTACATTTCACCTGTTCCATTTTCAAAATGAAGTGGATAATTACATTAGTAGTCTAAACGTATTACAATAACAGGACATCGCGCTGTCACATACATTGATATAAAAGCAAAACCTATCGACATTTATGACGTGATATTCACGGCACGGCTCATTGGTTCCCAATGATATTATTTGGCAATCCTAGTTAATTTAATGTATGCTTCACTAGATGTGAAACCAAGCGCGGCGCTTGCCGTACAACGGAATGTCGATTCTATTACAATATAGCGAGGGTTTGATGTTCTGTGAGCTGTACGGTAAGAAGTCGGAGGAATCGCGAGGCAAGAAAATTCGGGAAAATTTGATTCATTCCTGGCAGTGTGTCAAGTAGAGTATTCGTATGTGGAATATGGATGATAATCTTATATTCGAGCATATTGAGCGGAACCCAACTCCCTGGACTATCATAGCAAATGGTACATACACGTAAGTACTAGTAAGGGTTCCATGTTTTAACGAATACAAAGGAAAAGTCCTAAGATGTCGTTTTGAAAACTTCTAGTCCTTAAACGTGATCTTCTTTATCTATCGATAAATTTCAATAAATATGAGGTATCATTTCTTTGTAAGGACTTGTGGATCTAGCATAATTAAATAATTATGGCATATTATTATTTCAGGTACAATTATTCTATATTTATTGCAAACTCTTTTTTTAATTTTACCCCCCTGTATTCCTCGAAAATTTTCTACCATGGAATAAAGAGCAAACCTATATCAGGCAAAAATCTAGACACCGAGCTACTACTAAAAATTCAAAATTAAAAAATTCCACAATGTCTGACTCGGAAATCGAAACCAGGACCTCTCAATCGGCAGACGTGCTTGCAACTTCTTTCGAACTAGCATTCGACCATCGAAGCAGTCAGAACACTTATTTTAATAAAGTTATGAAAGAGTAAATCCTAATGGCATAATGGTTGTTTCTTATGATTCTTGTTACATTCATCGTATCAAGCTTTGTTGATGTGTATTTCGAGGCTCATTTGAGTCTGTACAATGAAATCTTCTCCAGCTCCAACGCCTCGTACATAAAGTATTCGAGCATATATAAAAAAGCGTCGAACAAACCTGTTTCTTAGGTCGTCTATTTTCTCATCCGGCGGTAGGCGCTTTATGAATGTAGATGTGTTAAATTAGATGCTATAAATCTACTGAACATAGGTTCGCGGGGATATCCTCCACATCGCACTCCGGCTGAAGAAGGCTATTATGCTTCGCTGCGGCAGAATCGCGGACGCCATTTGCATATTGTTCGCAGTTGTTTTTGGGAATTACGCTCGTTGAGCTCGCGCAAATATTGTTCAACTGTTCCCGGCCGTATTACAAGTGAGGGTGCGTTTATAGAGTAAACAGGCCACAGTTTCCGACTGCCGTGCTACTGATGCGCGATGAATAACAAGCTACGTTGCTCGGAGTTATTGGTGTCTGAAGTCTTCAACAGTAGTTTTCTCAAACGCGTAAGTCTATTCCGTATTTGTCGTTTTGTTCCCCAGATCTAACGTTAGGCAATTGGCATAGGCTGGCGTCAACTGTCTATCTAACTGCTGGACACAAGCCTCCCCAATTAACGCCACCACGCCCTGTTCTTAAGAATATTTAATGTTATGTATGTCAGATAGGTATAAGAAAACATACATTTTCTCTCCGACCGTGTCTTAGGAAATCATATATAAAAACTTTTTTCCTTTCAGTTCCATTTAGATAATATGCTATTTTGATCGATAAAAGAAGAATTGCGTTATTTAATAAATTACAAAAAAATGAAATATTTATTTAACAATAATATTGTACATATGAAACAATATGTAGAAAATAAAATCATACAAAAGAAATGTTCAATTTTTATTCTAAGAAATTTCTACCTATCCACCATTTGTCGCTTTATGATTATTATAATTCTTATGAATTACTGGCTTCGTCATAACTAACTCCTCATAGACATGCGCAGTTGCAAGTCAGGCGTACTATGTCACTTTATTAATTTTGTGACATAGTGATAGTGGCTATATACGAGTATTGTAAGAATCAGAACAATTTTTAGACAACTTAATGCTATCTCTTATTTGGTCTATATTTAACACATCTATTTGATCGTGTACAGGTAACTGGAAAAGCACTAGTTCGCCGCTAGTGAAGCAAGACTTTTCGATTAGGCGGCACGTCCTTTCACGACTCTCGCTCACCTCGTAGGAATCGAGATCGAGGACCGAGGAGACGGAAAGGAATCGAGACTTGTATTAGCAATAATAACGTTACGGTCGGCGAAAAGTGTTAGTTCCTATCGTCTGGATCCAACTTCGATAAATTCATTTCGACACGGAGCCCGTTCGAAACAAGTCACCGAATAGAGATATATGTTTCACTTTCGCACTTTTTTATTTTATTTTCCAACATCTAGAGATGCAAAACTTCTCCACAAGGACGGTGAAAGTTTCCACACCCTAATCCCACGGTGGTCGCGTTAAATTCCGGGTTCGCTTTGTTACCAATTCGTAACATATTTTTCAAGCAATCCAACCGGCTCCACGATAGATTTAGTGGGGAGTTTGTTATCGTCGGTTACCGAAGTTTGAACGCGATCGACCGAGCGCGAATCTCGTATCTAGCCGCTGCGTATATAATCAATCGATCGCACTAACAATTTTACAATTCGCACGATTCGTTCGTATTTTATTTTCCATCTCTACGAGTTGTCGTTCGATTTGTAAATATGTCAAAGTAATAAAACTTGCTTCCAGTTCGACTTTATAAAGAGATACTAGATAGTCCCAAGGTAAAATTACTTTTGGACTTTTATTGAGAAACTGTTCGAATCTCCGCCGTAACAAAGTTTGGACTGACCGACGGCCGCCCGTCCAACTTCTGCGTCCGCTCGTGTTATTGATACGGGGCCCTGCGGGGACTGAGACCTATAAAACTGCAGATGCCGCACAAACGCTCCCAATACACGCGCTCATTCCAATAAATAACACAGAAAATTGTCTCCACTTATATAGCCGCAATATATCATCCGTAGTTTATATCATCCTGGTGTCTCCCGAATCTTACGTAACTTTGCACCCCGAGAAAAGTAATATCTCGTCCAAGTATATAGTATAAAAAGCAACTTTGTTTTCTATCGGGGTACGTTTTTTCCTTGCTCCGTCTTTTCCGCGACGCTCGTCGTCACACGGCGCCCGGTGCCCGCGCCGCGTGCACGTACCAATCTGATTAATGATCTATTGAATAAATAACCTTAGATTATTTATATACGTTTCCTTTTCCATACATATGTCGTTTAACATTGACAAATGATAGCAGATAAGATTATCAGACTTCGTGTGGAATAAGACGGCAACACGTATTCTACATAATACAACGTCGCTCTTGCGATCTTCTAGTCATGTTATTTTTCTGTCTTTGTTTGACATTGTCAATCGTGCTCTGGTTCCGCGCGTTTGTCATGACCCACATCTGTGCACAGATAACAGTGCATATACAGTAACAATAAATAACAACAATCGCCAATACCGTGAGCTTTGCGGCAGTTTAGTGGAGCGAAAGCGTACTGTTACACAACGGAGATTAGTGAGAATACATGACAGTTTGTATGAGTCCATATTTGAATTTATATACGGTTGTTTTATAAAAAGAATTGCCATATACCTAATGGTAAATCAAAAAAAGTAAATAAAATAATAAAAAATATAAACGTAACGTCAGGCCCGTAAGCCCCGAAGGCGTAGGCAGAGGAGTGTAGTGCACCGCCACATTTCACCAGTTAAAATAATATTAATTAATTAAGCAAATATATAACTTACGTCGCGTTTTAAACATTTATTGGTGACGTGTCAATAACTATGCAGTTTAGGGTTAGAAGACGTTATTACCACTTTTGAATATTATTCATACAATGTAACACAAACAAACCACTGAATGATATTCCATCTAAAACATGCGTTACTTCTATCAACTACTAGATTGAAATATGGAACGTGTTAGCATGTGTTTTCTTAACAAAAATTGCGAAAATTCTAATCATACATCGTGAGAAATCTAATCAATCGCTACTCATTCGTACTGATGTACGCGCATCACACTATCAATGCGTTAATTAAGCAAATCTGAACCGTTAATTAACTGCGATAGCTGGATGCTCTCATCACATCATCGTTTCCCTGCTCCGCTGATTTGACGTTGCGCATTTGATGCCATTGCGATGATAGCAATTTTGCGAACACTTCTATCTACATCATCATCAATCCTTTTAGAACTACGCTGGTGGACAAATATTTCCTCTCAATATAGGAAGGGTGGAGGGCATAGTGTACCACGATGTCCAAGTGCGAGTTATGTTATGGAAACGTCATATGTTACCTTTACTCGAGAATAATACTGGTGATTATACCATTTGTGATACACACATAAGATACAGATGTAGTTAATGTCTATTAAACATAATATATGTATGTATTTATTATTATTATTATTATTATGTATGTATTAGGGCTGAACGTTACAGTGAATGTGAACTCATAATTGGTTGATTCATATTAATTTTATCTGATTCATATTATTTGATCCTTGATAGATGTTTTACATGGTATTATTTGCAAAAAAAATCTTATTAAATTAAATTAACCTTATTAAATGGTTTTAACTTAAAATTGTGATACATGTGATGTACAGAGACAACTGCGCTTCGAGACAAATATAATATTTAGGTACCTATTTTAGAAATATGTTCGAAAATAAACTTAGTACCTACCTAAACATATTCAACGATTATAATTAATGATAACATAACATAGTTGATAATAACACAACACATACGATATAATAGCGCTCTAGTCTAACCATAACAACCGACATTAATTTGTTCGTACAATAAAAATTTTGATTAAGCGCGAATGAATTCGTTTTGTTATTAAAAACGGATTCATTAAGATTATACCTCTGTTGTCACCCACCCCACCAGCGCCGCCCCGCCGCTACCACTCTTGCTGGATTAAAATCTGGGTCGCACTAATAAACTAGAATAAGCCTTCGCATGTGTAGTGGTATATTTCGAATTAAAATTTAATTGGTTCCATATACAAATTGGAAATAGCGTGCGGTCGGAATGAGAGCCGAGGGGTTTGCCTCTGAATCGATATCATCAATCAATCTTTGATCTGATCAACAGCTCCGCCGGCGACCTGAAACGGGCCGGGACGTTACTGATTTCGAAGACGGTGAAACCGTTCACAGTTTTGACGGAAGAAGCATCAGTATTTCTAATACCGCCATCTAATATAATCCTCGAAAGTATCTGTCATCGTTTTCGAATCAACTTTAATATAGCTACCTATGCAAAATGAATTGCTTTCCGTAAAGATACGCAATGAATGACTACATCGGTTAACCTATTAAATTGTACTCCCGTAAATTTGCTGTTCGGCTAGTTTAGAAGAAACAGCTGATAATAATAAATGAATACGGGTAATCGACTTACTCGACTTCAACCCTTTCTATTGTAAAAATATACCCCTAATGAATGGTAAAAGAATAAAATGGTTATTGTTGCATTTATCTAGTAATTTAATATGACGTTAAATTAAACAAAAAACCGTTCATTCTATGTATTGTCGTCCTGGATGCGACGTATAACGTAAGTAAATAATTCATAAGAAAACCGGAAGTCGATATCAGATCGCTTCGTTCACTGAACCACATCCGCGCAATGTTTATGGTATCGGTCTCGTCTGAACTCCGATAATCAGATAGGTATTTTATCACTACTAGCGAGAAACCAATATGTATTGTATGTATTGTAAAACAAGATACTTTCAAACACTATACGAAAAAAATATAATGTTCATTTGTTTAAATCAATTTACATCTACATACACAAAACAAACACACACTGAGAACACAAATATTTAGCCTGAGTGCAAGTCAACCACGCAAGTACCGGACAACGTTACCAACCGCTGAGCCAGCAGAGCAGTCAACCAGACGAGTCAA
>DWEE01003095.1:0-10816 GCA_018245755.1 Parelbella macleannani
ACCCAGGACCCCCGGAATGAGAGGCTGAATTCTTAACCACTAGGCTACCACTGCTTATTTTTTTTTAAAAAAAAAAAGCAGTTTTAAAGTTACCTAATCCCTAATTATTTTCTTTCTGTCCACGGTTACACCATACAGCATATCTTTCTCCGACCAATCAGAAATGCTTACATTATTCCTTTAATGTGTTTATATCT
This sequence comes from Parelbella macleannani, assembly GCA_018245755.1. NCBI lineage: Eukaryota > Metazoa > Arthropoda > Insecta > Lepidoptera > Hesperiidae > Parelbella > Parelbella macleannani. Next base: position 198 of record DWEE01003095.1, read on the forward strand.
AAATTCGTCTTAACAGGTTTAACAGTTCTATAATAGACGACCAAGATTTGTTGTTTTATGATTTTACATACATCTTTGCCATCAAATGATAATGATTAAAAGCTGACTGGGACATCACGACAGAATTCTTGATTTTACTAAGTTTACGTTCTAAGACAGCGGGTAGGTTAAGAATTTTGTTAAGATATGACTACTAAGACTACTACTACTTGTTAAGATATGAAACTATAAGCATTAATGAATAAAATACGTAATACACTAGTACAGTTTCGAACATTTTCTTTTTCAAATTATGTTAATTAAGGAATGCTTCGCTTTTGATGAGAATATTGTTACCGGGTAGGCCCTAATGGAAATAGATACATGAATTAAAGTATTCTTGTTGTTTTTTCCTGTAATATCCTTCAAAATTAACAGAAGGAAACACGTTTCTGAGATCATTATCGGTATAAAATTAATCTTTAGTACATTGAGTTTCAATAAGGAAAAATTAGTTCAATACTATTCAGTTCGTCGTTTTTGAGTTTTTAAGTAATATAAAATACAGTGCTCTCATATTCCTGACTTAAATTAATATATCACCGAAACGAAAAATATATCTTCTATTCGCACGAACAAGACGTGGTACAATACCTAATCAGATGAGATTTTCGATATAGATTGCATTTGTTACGAAGCTATTTTTTCATAATTCTTGTTGGCATACGTCAGGACACGAATATCACGTTCAGTTCCTCCTAATCAGGACCAAACCACGCAACCACTAGCTCGTCAATACAGCCAGGTCTGAGCTTTGCACCATGCAATCATATAACTACATTTATATTATTAAAGCATGACTTTGTTAAGTCTATGGGGTAATAAATAACAAAATATTATCGCGTACATATCAGCAATGTTCTTGCCAATATCATTTCCTCTTGTACCATGTACGTAGTATGCCTCTTTATAAAAAATTACTTGTATGTATTAATACCGTCCTATGACGTTGGCGATCTACATACATTGATGGTCATAACCAAAACATAGAGTATTATTGTCGACATGGAATATTATACCTTATTAAAATTCCTCCGAAACAGATAACATTTGCTTAGCATGCGAAATAACATATTTTCACCAAGTTTCATATATCCTAACTCAACATTAATTGAGTTGCAGTCATACATTGCAAGAACTATGCATGATTCAGCATTGTCGCATCCTAGAATCTTAGTACCTAAGTACAGAATGTTAAAGGGAAAGTTGTTAAGATATTAATTCGTTTTTTTATAATTAAAGGCGATGGGTAGAAATATTAGGAATATGAAATACAAAAAGAACTCACGATTTAGAAATGAAGTACATGGGCTATAATAATTATATTGCTCGAAAGTACGTCACCGGTAACATTAAGTTTAAAATGTAATCTGGCGTATCTGTCCATTTCTGGTTATTACTTGATCTGTGGATATCTATGTATAACGGTTTCTTATTTCGTGTAACACAGTATATGCTGCGCGGCTCTCAGTGTTCAAATAGGTATAAAGTTAAAAATACATGTCCAAAATAATGTTAAATATTTTATTTCATAGATATTATAGTTAATATTGGTGCTGTTTTATTTGGTCGACATGAAGTGCGGTGCTGACAAATATTTTTGGAGACAGGTATTTTTTATATAGTTCTTTTAACTTTGTAACATTGAAGTGACTATAAATATGTCATTTACGGTTTTCTTATACGACAATTACAAAAATTAAGTTTCTTATATTATCGAAAATGATAAAACTGTTATTTAGATTTGACTTAGGACTTAGAGTTAAAGCCGCTGGATTCCAATGTCGTATCTGTGAAATATATAGTCATGGGTAGTCGAATCAGATCTAGAATCAATATCAGAGTACAAAAATTAGATGTTAGTTTATTATTTTTTAGTAACACACTAAGCGATAATCTAAAACAGCATGTCTAATTACATTATTCTCCTGTTAGCCCTGTGTAGGGTAAACTTGTGGTAGGTGCATAGCTGGTTCGTGTCGTCATCGTCGTCAACCATTTTATCGTTCCACTGTATGGACACGAGTTCCCTTTTACAACGAAAACGTTTAAGGCGTCTGTTAAACTTGCCAAGTACGTGTTAACAACCTTCAGTTCGTTCACGTGTTGGTGTGATATCGGTTTGAGTTGATTTTAAAACAATAAGCAATACCTATACCCACTTATCCTACCTATCCTTGCGGGAAACCATATTATTATACCCCATTGGATCGTCGGCCTCGTGAAGACACACAGAATGATTTAAATGAGGTCTTACCGGAGACATCTTCGGTAGTCTCCTGATAGCAAAGATTATTCAAGATACGAAGAAATGGTTATCTTCAGGTAGTACCCGTTTAATTCTGTTTATAGTAAATTGCACGGACCTTAAAAATCGATTAAGACCGAAACTGCTTACCGTATTCTTTGTGTCCTATATTCTCTTTTTTCTTAAACATTTAACAGTGCTTATTTCTGACTAGCTGTGACGCTATTCTCTTCTTCCTACTTTTCTTCTTCAGCAATTTTTTCCTTCCCTGTACTTTAACACGTGCATGCATAACTATTTTTATTTCAGACATATATCTTTGTTACTGTGGATATTATCAGGAGAATCCGTAGGCATGGAGATACTAAAAAAGCTGATTTATATAAAACTTCTCAAAATAAAGTCTTTTAAACGAAATAAATTTCAGATGAACTCTATTTTTCTGCGTAGTTACCCAGTGAAATGTTAATTACAAAATTATGAAATACGTGCTCTACATTCTAACTTTTTGGGTATATTAAATAAAAATAAAGTTAAATTTCCGGGTAGTATTGACATTGTTACATTGAACACATTAATTAATACAATTGCATGTCAATTTAATCAGAATTGCCATTTAAAATCAACAATTATCTTATATATGTCAATTATCTTATGTATGTCATTCCAACAGCGTGTATATACTTACTATGAATTTTCTAGTATCGCTATATTAGTTAGACTTCATAAAGATTTCCATTTGTGTATTTACCTGTATTCTGTCATCCGCGCATACAGACATGTTCGCTTGGTAACAGCATGCGCTACTCATGAGGACTAATTGGTTTTGTCTTGCGTATATTTGAATTATTTCCTTTCATGTACTAGTAAATCTGATTTACTAACGTAACTTTCACATCTTGAACACTATCACACTATCTTTAAATTCTCATCAATATACAGTTGCACAGAACTCTGTGGTACAATATTGTGTATATTTTAAAACACCGCGCTAGTATTGTAACTGGAACTAATGATCTAATAATATACTTGTAATTAAATACATTATAAATGCAATGATCACTTTGCCCGTCTCATTATCGTCATCATTATTAACACTTTTATCATTCTATAGTTGGACATGGGTCTTCTCTCAAACTGCTTCAAGGGTTAAGGCGAATATGCTTGTCTGGTTAACTGCGAGCTAGTACTGGTACTGGACCTGGCTTCAGATGAGATTACATACAATAATAAGCGTTTTTTAAATTTTCAGAGCTTAGTGTTGCTGGCGGACAGTTTCCAATCCGTGGGTACTGGGTTCGTTTTATCTTTCCCTTCAGTTCTGAACCCTGTCATCCTATCTGCCTCTACAACTGATATCAAGGCTACAAAGGATCAAGCGTCATGGATATGTAAGTGTTAAATCTTCGCATTATTCTGTACTTCTTTCTATCATCATCAAAATCAATGCGAGCCTATTTCTACATAAGAAAAAAATCATCAACGTTCGCTCAACACCAAGTAACATATCATCAAACGAGATTACATAATATTAATATATAAGTTAAAGCCATGGTCTGCCACACTGGCCTAATGTGAGTTAGCAGACAGTTTTTGTTGTTATTGAGAAAATTATTATCGAACACAATCGATAACAATCATCTTATGGCCAATGTTCATCATTGATTAAAAAATTATTAAACTCAACAAAAGTTACTAAATCCTTATGTGATCACTAAGCAGCGCTAATTTACGCAGATTTGAAGTCCAATAGCAATAAAACCAACCAAAGACAGTTTTAACTTTTAATAATTTCAGGATTGTATTCCCGGAAGGCGTCTGCAGAAGAGTGTAGTTCACTCCCACGTTACACCAGTTACGTTATACGCCCCGTTTCTAACCTGAAATTTCCTGTAATGGCTCGGAGTCTGGATCTGTGTCCGGTGTATGACAATATACTAACCACCTATTCCAGGGGACGTAAACATAACATGTGAAACGTGGGAGTGTACTACACTCCTCTGCCTATCCCTTCGGGGATTACAGACATAATGTTACGTTTTATTCTATACTGGATTAACAAATAAATAAATTACATAAAAGGCTAATCGAACAAGCTCTTTTAAGCGACCAGCGTGTGCGTCTTATCAAAATAACTATACTTTCAAATTTGCTACCAACTCTAATTAATTGTGATACCTAAATATCATACAATTTACATTTAAATCGATTCGCTTATTATCACAATACTATTATCTTTTCCACAATTATTAATATACAACGATATAAAAAAAACAAATCAAGAAACTAATAGAGAATATTTACATTAAAGTGACCGGATGTATTAACCAGGGTTTTGTCATTTTCAGCTTCAGTTTACGGGTTTGCTGGAGTTATTGGTTTCTGCATCATGCCGGGATTAATGCAGAAATACGGAAGGAAATTCGCTCACATTGCATTAAATATGATTGTCGGAATTGGGTTCATCATCTTTACTGTAGCTGACGACGTACCTACATTGCTTGCAGCTAGAATTATCCAGGGAACGTCCATATGCGCTGTCTACCTTACCTCAATTATCCTATCCGAATACACACAATCGAATAGACGAGGATATTTTATAACATTGAAGAAATCAGCTGTTGCGTTAGGGTCCCTTACCTGTCATTTTTTAATGCTCATATGCAGTTGGCGAAAAATCGCAGCCATAGCTTCTATGTTAAGTATAATGGCGGTCATTCTGACTATCCCATGGCCTGAAAGTCCTGCTTACTTAGCAATGAAAGGCAGATATGAGGATTGTGGTAAATCATACATATATTTGCATGGTGATACGCCAAAAACCAGAAAAGAAATAGACGACTTAATAACAGCACAGATGGATCGACTGGAAACGCAAGGAAATAAAAAGAACAAAAAAGAGAAAATGGGGATAATTTGCAACAAGTTTGTAAGGAGAGACTTTCTAAAGCCGTTTTTTATTATTACTTTACTGACTGTGATTATAGATTCAGGAGGCAGATATTATAATCTTGTATATATCGTTCAAATTATAAAAGACCTCATTGGTGATAACTCTATAGCTGTGTACTGTTCTATTGGACTTGATTTTTTAACGATGATAGCTTGTTGGACTTCTTCCTACGTCATAACCAAATTTTCGAGACGCACTCTGCTCTTCGCATTTGGTTTTTTCTCAGTAGCGCTTATGTTTTTAATAAGCCTCACAGTATATTTAAAATCAAAAGATATTTCTACTAATTTTGTTTGGTTAACTCTTTTTTTAATTTTCCTCAACTGCTTTTCTATAAATATGGGAGTTATACCAGTATGTTTTGCAGTTTCAGGAGAGATATTTCCCTTAGAACATAGGGGTTCAGGTACGACAGCAACGGGGCTTATGTTTACATTATTATATGGAATCACCATAAAGGGTACTCCAATAATAATGGACAATACTGGAATCGAAGGCGTTTATGGAATATATGGTTTATGTTTAATGATTAGTCTTACAATTTTAGTTTTTATTTTGATGGAGACCAAAGACAAAACTCTGCAAGAAATCGAGGATGAAATAAAAGGCATAAAACGAGGCAAAGCTGTTAAAACAAAAGAAAGAGAAAAACTCACAAACATAAATGCCAACACTGATCACAAATGTTTTGTCTCTTCTGACTTTTAAATCGCCTTGTTCAAAGTACTAATAAGCTTGTTTTATAGGAATTTAAGTATTTAGCAACCAAAGTTAGGAAATAAGTCACAGTGTAAGTAAGTTTCAAGGAGTATAGACTTAAATTGAGTTTAAACAAAAAAGTGGTTTATAATCCACCTTACAATAGACTTTATAGAGGTATTTCTGTATCCAGATATCTAAAAGTTCGAGACGCTTCATATTTTTTACGGAATATTATTATTTGACAGTCTCGTTGATCGAGCGGTTGCAAGTGCGACTGCCGATCGGAAGGTCCTGGGTTCAAATCTCGGGTTGGGTGTTATTGGATTTTTCTAATTTAAAATTTCTAGTAGTGGCTCGGAGTCTGGAATAGTGCCCGGTGTATGGCAATAGGCTCACCACCTATTCCATGAGGCTTAAACGTAACTGGTGAAACGTGGAAGTGTAGTAGGTACACTCCTCTGCCTACCCCTTCGGGGATCACAGGTGATTCGGGGGTTACGTGATGTAGTATTATTATTATTATTTTGTCATGCCAGGTCCCTTGCTGGGTAGGCAATTGTAGTGCCTCTTAATGTGTATTATTGGCGAACAAGTTCTTATACAATTAATAAATGTTTTAAAGTATATTTTCTTTTTAACAAACATTCTCCTCAATTTCCATACCCAAATTAGTACATACCTATATTTATTTAACAAATCATACTAGTATTAGCTATCTGGTACATGTTTTTGCATTTATTGGTGATAATATTTTAATTATATAAATGCAACCATTATGTGAGTAACCTTGTTGGTACCAGCTCTTTTTATTTTTTGTATGATCGCAGTTCAATATAATGTTTCATTTGATAAAATTTATATAAAATTGACAGTGAATTCAACATTATGGTGTTCTGTAATAATGTTTACTTCTGGAGACAAGTAACTATCTATTGTTTACTCTTCTTATTATTTTTATTTAATCTTCGCGGAGATCATTAAATAAAAATAACAATTAATAAGTAATAAATAAGTACAGTAAAATCTCACTGGACCGAAACGTACAATAATCCGGCACCGTCCGCCCGCGCCCCCCTCGCCCCTCACTCGTTTACGCTCCGACAAAGATATTTATTAATGCTTAGAAACATGCGAGAAAAGGACTAAGGAAGTTATTTTGAAGCATGTAATTAGCTAATAGCTAATACATTTACTCATTATGAAATGTTTTATCTTATATTTTATAAATTTTTCTCTGCATTCCACTAATGCGAACATTCCAACAATCCGGCACCCTCTGGATTTTAATAGTGCCGGATTTTACTGTATTCCGTATTTTCTTCGCATTTCGTTAAAGTATGACGGGTGTTATGACCTGTGAAAGGCTGCAGGCAGATGCTGGATACGACAAGCCGAAGACAGGGCGCGATGGCGCTTATTGGGGGAAGCTTATGTCCAGCAGTAGCCTGAGATAGGCTGATGACGATGGTAACGACGATGAAGATGACGGGTGTTATATTTATTCTTTTTCAGCAGGTTCTTTGGAACGATATCACTAAATTGTTTTCGATAAAACTAGATTTTTAAGTTTGATTATAGTTGGAAGGGCACACACTATGAACTTCGATGAGACCTGACTTACTACGTAACGATTGTGGTAACAAATTTCATCATGATTTCCCAAAAAACTAGTGAAAACATTATAATTAAATATTTTCTTGAATCCCTTTATACGTGTATTTATTGAACAGAGAACAATTATCAAAGGATTTTGAAAAACGAATGACGTCAATTAAAGAGTAGGTACATCAATTTTAAAGTAACTTATAAAACGTTTTTTTTGTATGGTTTAGAAACTATCATCTTCAAGATCATCATTATGTAGTCTGTTGATTATGATAATCTCTCAATATCGCATGATTAAAGTTGTAAGTAGTTAAAATTAAATCGTGGTATTGAATAATTTTAAGTCGTCATTATCCTTCCTATTCTAAAAGAAGGATTATGTCCAACAGTGAACGATGAAGGAATTGATCTGACGAGGCATAATGCAAATAAGACCGGAAACAATAACTAAGTATAGTGTAAACAAACTGTAGTTAATTGTAAATATTACACCTAGTTACAGTCCTTAAATAAGCACCTTCAAAGTTCAAACACGATGTTAGGAACGGATTTAGTATATTATATTGTAATAAGTCTTGATTGGATGACCAAGGATATTAAAAAATCCAATGATTTTTGTATGCTATTAACGTAGGGTCGTCTATAAAACTATAATATTGGATCAGATTCTTATTCGGCTAATTGGAGAATTTTTGAATAAGCAGTTAAAGAGAGAAACAATTAAACAGCAGCGTAACGGTTATGAGTTCAGGTCAAAATAATGTAGGTAACGAAAACGATTACAACATTTGTCAAAATGCATTATTGATTAATCAGTTGTACAACTATATTGTTATGTTTTCAGGTCTTAGTGTTTGTTGCGAATTGCATGCAGTCAATCGCATCAGGGTTCATTCTGGCCTTCCCAGCTGTTCTAAATCCGGCTATCCTGTCCTTGAAGGCAAACGACATCCAAGTTACACAGGATCAAGCGTCATGGATAAGTAAGTGAATGAAACATAGAAGTAAGGAACAGTCATCTTAATTTAACCTTCAAACTGTGATTAAGATGCCACGGAACATTAAAAGTTAATCTAAATTATTTTAAATACATGTACGTTTAACTACCCTTCAGTAATAAAATCTGAATCAGTAATTTCTCTATTTTTATCTCGCAAATCCATAATTCCTTTGACATAATAATTTATGTACAGCGCCATTTTAACCACTTAAATGTCGGACGAAGATGTTTATACTTATATACATATTCTGTATTTCAGCATCGGTTTATGGCTTTTCCGGCATCCTTGGATTTTGTATCATGCCAGGCATCATGCAAAAGTACGGAAGAAAGGTCACCCATATTTTAATTAACGCTGCTAATGGCACTGGCTTTTTTATGCTTGCCTTAGCTGGAAACGTGACTACTTTATATGTAGCAAGAGGCATCCAAGGATTATCATTATGCGGAGTGTATCTGGCTACTCTTTTTATGGCAGAATATGTCCACCCAAAAAGACGTGGATATTTCATAACATTGAAGTTGGGAGCTGTTGCTTTTGGATGTTTATCCTGTCATTCTTTAATACTCATTTGCTCTTGGCGACATATCGCTGCTATAGCGGTTATTCCCAACGCATTTGGAATTTTTTTGACATTTCTTTGGCCTGAAAGTCCAGCCTATTTCGCGATGAAAGGCAGATATGAAGAATGTAAGAAATCATACAAATATTTAAATGGAGACACTCGGGACAGTAGAAAAGAGGTAGAAGATTTAATATCCGCACAGGAAGAACGACGACAGAAAGCAGCACGAGAGAAAAGAAAGGAAGGAACGAGTTTATTAAAGATTTGCAGAAAAATTTTAAGAATAGATTTTATGAAACCTTTTTTCATAATAACTTTATTAACTGTGATTATAGACTCAGGTGGTAGATATTATAATTTGGCTTACATAGTGCAAATTGTAGAAGAGATAACTGGAAATAATTCTGTTGCGATATACTGTTCTATGGTACTCGATAGCCTAACGATCATTGCTTGCTGGACTTCTTCCTACGTTATAACTAAGTTTACAAGACGTACTATACTTTTCGTGTTTGGTTATTTCTCAGTCGCCCTGATGTTTTTCATCAGTGTCACAGTATATTATAAACTGAGTTGTATTTCCGGCAATGTTATGTGGTTGATACCTAGTACCATTTTATTCAACAGTTTTATTGTGCATATAGGAGTGATACCGGTATGTTTTGCGGTATCAGGAGAGGTATTTCCATTGGAACATAGGGGGTCAGGATTCACAGCAACGGGCATTGTATTTACGTTGTTATATGGAATCACTATGAAATGTACCCCGATCATGATGGAAAAAACTGGTATCGAAGGGACTTATGGAATATATGGATTATGTTCGGTAATTTGTCTTTTTATATTGCATTTCATTTTAACAGAGACTAAAGATAAAACTTTGCAAGAAATCGAAGATGAAATAAAAGCCATCGACCGAACAAAAAATTCAAATACGCAAGAAAAAGAATCATTATCAAAATCCTAAGAATACTGTAGTATTTGTGTGTTTCTCGAAATTTAACCAACAGATACAACCATTCTGTAAGAATATGCACATGTTTTTCAAATATGTTCGAGTAGAAACTCGGCCTATTGAAATAGTGCTGTAATTTCCAAGTTCTTATTGTAAACTAACATATTTTATACCAATGAAGAATATTTACATATATAGGCACATAAACTTGTGTGATTTATAATAATAAAAAAAAATATATGTATCTTCAGATGTTTTATTTATATTACGTCATATAATTAGTTTCCTTTAAAATGCTTGTTTTTCTTGTTTCACATGGTTACCTTGTTTTGTTATTAACCATTCTATTGTTACTCTTTCACAAAATTCAAAGCATTGGTTTAATAGTTATAATACAGACTTTTAACAAAAAGCATTTAACAAAACCTTTACCGACATTTAACAAAACCTTGCACACATCATCACATCACATCATCAGCCTATCTCAGTCCACTGCTGGACATAGGCCTCCCCCAACGAGCGCCATCGTGCCCTGTCTTCGGCTTGTCGCA
>DWEE01003096.1:0-10814 GCA_018245755.1 Parelbella macleannani
CTATACAAGCGGGTAATATATGTAATTGGGAAAAACATATTAGTTAGATTAAATGTCAATTACAAGCGTTAAATACCGATTCAAACGTCGTGATTACTTTATTGTTCGTCGCTTTAGTTCATTTCAAGAAATATGAAGAATATAATATCAAGATTTGACCTTTGTTTAATAAAGTCATACCAATTTCGAACATTGATCCATCTCGTCATTGTTTTCTGTTGCACAATTATTATTGTACTATTATTTATAATGTTTTATGTGCTATTAAACCTTGTCTCTTAAAGATTATTAGGCATATTAGTTAATGTAGTCTTAAACAGTTATTTGTAAAGAATTTCATGTTAAGTATGATTATATTGTTTTTTAGATGTTTGGGAAGAAAAGATTATGGATGTTTCATATGATTTTACGATTTATTGTTAAGAAATCAAAATATTTAGAACATTCTTAAGCATATATATGTATATTTATATAAATGTTAAATATACTTAAACATTAGTTGTTTCATTATTATGAAAGTTTATCAAATTATAATATTTTATGACTTGAGTACACTTTAACTGAATATTGCTCGTCGTCTTCTCGCATTTGCAGTATCGGTAATCTTTTGAATCTTCTGATATTTATCAATAGCAGTCTTTACAAAATTGGCAGCGTGACCAATCTTTTCTAGTCTCTCGGGAGTTATAAGGGATCTCATCTCTTCATGAATAGGCCCGACGCCGTGGAATGTGATAGAGCAGAGATTGGTGTATGAGCATATGCCAACAGTAATCACTGAGCCCAAGAATAGAACGAACATGCTGTTCATGACCCAAATGAATGTCCTGCCAACGTAGCTGACCATTTGCTGAAAAACAAAAATCATAATTATAAGGGTTCTACTAAAGTCAAAGCTGAATACAGGGAATAAAAATAAAAAAGATTTCAAGTTAACTAATATCAAAAATTATAAAAATCGACAATTACTCGCGAGTCAGGTACTTGACTCCACAAAAGTCCCAAGGTAGAAGTATCAGGTTCCATGAGGTAATCGTTAGGGTTGTTTTTGTACAGTTCATAGCTGAAATGAAAATGAGAGAAATAATTATCGATAGGAATTTAAAGATCAAAAAACGATAAACTGTAAAAAAATATACAGAGCAAAAAAATATGTCTTACTAGCTGTTAAGATGAAGAGTCATGACGAAAAAACATTCACATGGTTTTTAAAATTAGAGATAGTTTTGTAACAATGAACTAACGTAGGTACATTGTACGAGTACGTAAGATAAATCCTCAGCATATGTTGATGCGAGATGCTAAACACTTTTAGAGTAATCAATCAGTTCGCTGGATTCTTCTTCAAGCTTAACAACATGCAAACTAAAACATGACGTAAATTTGTTAATAAAACATTTACCTGTTAGAATCATAATCGCTTCCATATCCGTACCCAGGTGCGTAGGGTATGTCAGGATATGCTACTTCTACTGGATTCACATATCCGTAATTCGTTGCACCCAAATTGTCCTGGAAACATAAAAAATTAAATGAAAACCAACGCAAATTTAAAACAATTTAATTACATTTTTTTTTTCATATTAATTTTAACTCAACAAATAGACAAGGAGATGTTGGAAGGATTTTTGCATCATGTCTTTTTCTTAAGACAACTCGAAATTTACTTACATTTCTATCAGATTCAACTGGCGGCGAAGGTTCATCTGCCAACATATCATGTCTGACAACTGGTCCTATAGGCTTCACCGGTTCTATTCTAGCCCTTCCTTCATTCTTGTGTTCTTCTAATCTGTACACAGGATGATGACCATCGGTACCTACTTGCTTTTTGTAAATTGCATGGCTTGGAATGGTTTCACTACTTGGTTCCGGTTTAAGTGTAGAAATTTTTTCTAATAAACCATGAGATGATGGAACTTCTGCAGCAAACCCTGCACTAACTACAAATACTATAGCTGCTATTTTAAACATCTGAAAAAAGTTACGTTAATATTTTTCACTAATTTAATGAGTAGAAAATGTTTGGTTACACTAACTTTAAAAAAAATTATACATACCTTAAAGTCCTCTCTGCGCTGTTTCGAGTCTTTGGGGGAACTGATGTCATTTGAAACTGCCCTTATGCTATTTATACAAAACACCCCGAGTACGAAACTCAATTATAATATATCTACACTTTTAAAATTATCTTCAAATTCATTGTTTTGCAATAATGCATAGGACGACGTAGCTTTTCACCCGAAAGATAAAGGATTCGTCAAAGCTTTGGAATTTCTTTGAATGTATCACGTTGCAAGACTCTTATATTTTTCTTCAACATTATAATTCAATTAAACTACTTAAAAATTGTATATTAGCCATATTGCCATTCTCAACTTCTCTAAAGATTATAATTATATTCAGTAATATCTTTATAATATGTGTTATACACTAGAATTTCTTAAATCGCATTAATTTTGTAAAGCATTGTTAATAATTCTAGATCAATGCACTTTATCATAACAAGTATGAATAATCTGTAAAGTTTGTACAGACAATTACTTGTTAAGGTATTTACTAATCAAATATCGTTGCACTTAATTCGAGCGATATAATGTGTATATATGTGTATTTGAATAATATTGATGACACACAAATGTATGAGAAGGCAAAATTTACTCGATTTGCATTCATTGTTGATGTTTGACATTATTATTTAAATATTTATGTACGTTAACAAATTTAAACTAAAAATTAATACATAGAATAATTTCTGTACAAAGGTACTGCTAATTTTATTTTATTTTATTTTTCAAATGTTGCATGGGAAATGCTATAGATTTATTCAATGTTAACCAATTTTGACGTAAATAGCATCCTATCAGCTTATACCTAATTTTTTTTTAATTAACGCACAAATTAATAAGTTCACGATGAACTTTGTTCGAATTACAAAAAAAAGTGTAAGTAAAGAACAAATGAATACCTTGACACATTAATTATTAATACGCTACTGAAACGACTCTATTTATCAGTCACGCAATAACGCTCGTATAGTATGTAATGACCTATATTTTTTCACTTTCATATTGATTCACCGAGACCTGAAACATGAACTTCAAAAGTTACAGTTATAATTTACTGCGAAGTCACTATAATAACACAGTCACAAAGTCCCATAATGATAATAAATAATGTCATAACTTCAAATAACTATTGACACTTATAATTTTTAAGGTACTTTCGAATTTGCTAAAATTGATTAAAGATCATGTTTATAAACATAACGTAACACCACGCCTGTAATCCCCGAAGGGGTAGGCAGAGGAGTGTAATACACTCCCACGTTTCACCAGTTACGTTTACGTTCCATGAAATAGGTGGTGAGCCTATTGCCACACACCGGGCATAGATCGAGACTCTAAGTCACTACTAGAAATTCTAAATTAGTGAAATCCAATAGTTAGTACCCGACCCGGAATTTAAACCCAGGACCTCGTGATCGGCAGTCGCGCTTGCAACCACCGAACCACCGAGGCAGTTAATGTTTATGATATTTATTAAATAATATTGTATTACATAACGCGCGTCGTAATAATATGGGTCGAATGTGACATAATGTATTATCTGGACCGTCACATGTAAGATTAGATTATTTGTATGAATATGTATATTGTATTCGTAGGGAAACTGTGCGTAGGAATGGGATCAAAGCAAATTGCAAAATCGCCAATTTTGATCATTTCTTATCGTCTCTTTGTTCATTTAGCACTTTATGGATGACCTGAAGCTATTGGATTCCGAACGAAAAATTTAAATCATTAATAAATTAGTCAAAACGTACCTACCTAATTATAACAATATACACATATATTGATAAATACATGAATTATTTTACTTTCGTATCATTTATGATCACAACATTGAATTTTAAGATAGCATTATAAGCGGAATCAAAAGCTTTCCAAAGTGCTATAAAAAATATAACTAGTAGGTATAGTAATTAAGTAAAACTCTTTTTTTGGCTAATATTAGCAAAAAGCTAAGTCAAAGACAGATATAGGTATTTTTGATCAATATTTGATAAAGTTTACTTGTATTAAAGTAATATTTAAACATTTTTTTTACTATTTGGAAGTTACGTGTAACTTTATTCGCAATAAGGAAATTTAATTAATTTTCATAGTATCCTGCATCCTATATTTCATATCTATTTTTAAGGGTTCTTCTACCAGATAAATTCAGGCTTTACAGACTTCAAGGAATTTCTAGACATATTTCAAAATCGCGTTTGGAAAAAATTACAGAGTAAAAAAATTTTTGGCCTACTATCTATAAAGTTAGACAATTATGACAAAAAAAAAATCACATTGTTTTCAAAATCAAAGATTATTTTGTAGCAATCGCCAAGTAATGTTCATAATCTTGTTTTGACGTCATAAAGTAACATAAATCAGTTACTTTCGCATTTATCATATTGAGATAAACTGAAATAACGAAACCGACAGTAATATGTATTTGTAAGATTTTTTCACCACGCACATCATGTACATAGGTGCGTTTATCGTAGAAACAGTATAAGCTTATCTCTTAGTCATCGCAAGGTAGCCCGTTAAAAGAGTGTGCCTTTTATTTTTAAATTCTAAAACTTTTTTATAAAGCTTGAGTAATGAGACAAATATTTTGTTTAGAAGCTTACGTTTTCGCGGGCTTTAGTTTCGTTCCTTGATCATTCATTTAAAAAAAAATTTACGTCAAGTACAGAAATAACTTGATTAAGCAATATTTTCAATGTTCAATATGCTGATTTTGCGTAATCATGAAGATAAAAAAAATTTGTGCAAAGCAAGATAACAAAAATACTTTATGTAAATAAATGTGTATAAATAATTGGTGCAATTTGGTGCTCTCATACACACAATATACTTACCGTTTTATATACTCCCAGAATATTCTTATTTCTTCTTCTAATGACGCACTCATTTCTAAATTAAAAAACACAAAATATTTGTTTTATTCATTACGTACTAAATTTGAAAGCCCGTATTAATGCTTTCTCTACAAGTAAAAGATATAGAACAGTCAAATGTATTGTTGATTCCACGAAATATTTATATCAACATTCCGTCCTTTGTGTTACTTAGCAGTGCAGCACTTTCAAACTGTAAAATGTGAAGCAAGTTCTATTTTCAAATTCCAACGCGCATGTACATTTCTTCATATCAATGAATAAACACAGACAACAAATCGATTCGAAAACTAACTGAACAACGATAGGTATCTACCCGTCGTCGTCTACTGCCACTTTAGTACTTAACGTAGTCGACATGTGTTTCAAACAGTTCAGGGCTGAAAAACCAATCGATGTCCATTCATTAAAACTCAATAGCGTGTCAATTATTACATAACTCGAATATAAATAGATACATATATCGAAATATTTCGTGTAAATTGTGATTAGTGTTCAATCTATTACATTGCATTTGTTACATAATTTTTTTGAATTTTGAAATGTGCCCCATTTGGTTTTAACAACTGTAATCCTATAAATACTTCAATGATTTACATAACCAAATATCTAACAAAAATAAGTAATATTGGCCAGCGCGAACATCATCTATTTTATTAATAATTATTATTGTTTTCCATGTCACATACATTTTACTCCATTTTAATACTGGCAGTAAATATTCCGATTATGCGCAACCACTCTGTAAAATAAATAAAAGACAAACAAATGAAGGTCGCTAATCAATAATAATTTTATTAGACACACGTTTCCAAGGGATCAAAATATACAATTACGCAATTATTAAAACAAGGTCTTATTAAAATTCAATTAGAATGAATGTAAAGAAAATATCTGATGATGTGAAATCTTTATTAAACGCATCAACTCGAATTAATAACTTTAAAAGAGCCGTTGAAGAACTCGTGCGTATGAATTTTATTTCAAAACAATTTCATTGTACATTTTATAACATTGTTACTTTTTATAGGTACATCATTTCAATTAAAAATAAAATGATTTGAGTTAATGTTTAATTCGGTATTTTTATTTATTGCACAAATATGTAGGTATATTACATACTGTGTAATTTCTTGAAAACAGTTTACTAACAAACTTAAATCTCATTAAATCTATAAAAGTAATAAGATTACTGTCTCTATATTTGAAAAACCACCGTTGGTTTGCCTTATTACTTTGCAATTGTTCTCATGTCGAATCCCATAATATGGTGGAAAGAGTAATTTATCCGATTAACAAATATTTTCCAATGCTAATTCCTCTCTAATCCTTAAACGATTTATACTGCCAGAAAAGTATTGATGCAAATAAAAAAATATATGTGATAGAATATAAATATTTCAGGTGTACAATTCACTGGACGCTGAATCAAGTTCTATAGCAATAAGAGTCCATATACCAAAAATGTGCATTCAAGTTGTCGATAATGGTACCGGTATCATAAAAATTGACTTTAAACTGCTTGGAGAAAGATACGCCACTAGTAAACTTCTTGATGTAGAATCTCTGAAAGGGGCTCCAAGTAAGTATGGCTATCAAGGTCAGGCTCTAGCGAATATCATCGAAATTTCTCAATCTGTAAAAATTACATCAAGATATGCTAATTCTAATGAAACTTGGATTAAAACATTCTCCAAAGGCAAGAATATTGAATGTCGTAATGTAGCTCAGAGGCCATCAAAGGGAACTACGGTAAGTTTTAACTTTTATTTAAGTTCTTACGTAAAATTCCTACGGAAAATATAACAATGCAAATCTATATGTAGTTTTTTTATTCTTTTAGGTTGAAGTAAATGGTTTCCTTTTTAATTTGCGTATTCAAAGACAATCGATAAATCAAATCAATGAAATACTAGACATAAAAACATTTTTAGAACAAATGGCTTTAGTTTTTAATAATGTTTCCATAACATTAAGAGATGATTCTAATATGGAGATACTTTTAAAAATATATAAAAACAGAAACATTTATCAAACATTTCTATCGCTGTTTGAAATATATAGAAAGGATTTAAAGGAACTTCAGATACAAAAGAATGAATATAAAGTCAAAGCGTTTATAGGAACAAGTGAAAATTATTTAAAAAAAATTTATTGGATCTTTTTAAACAACAAAATGGTTCATAATTCTAACCTACACAATTATCTAAATAATAAGTTATACTTAACTTTGAACTTAACGCGAGCGAAGATAAAGAAAATTGCATTTAAGGTATTTTAGTACAATGAATAAAAATTAAATGAGTCCTCCAACAAATGAAAACTCTTATATAGTGGTTGTTATATGCATACATGTGTTAGTCGTATTATAGTAATAATGATAAATGTGGCTAAGTTCGACTGCTTACACGCTATCACCTGTGATGTGTATGTTATCTGGTCTACCACAAAAATGTGTATCAATTCGAAAATACAAAATACTGCGATGAAGAGGCCCATTTTTTTACTAATAAGTGTCAAGGTGAGTGCCTAAAAGCAAATGTGCATATAAGTAGTAAAGTTATAGTATTGTTCTCAGGGAGTATGCAACAAAGAAGATAATATTAATTACAAATGTATTCCAATGTATTTTGTGTTTTTATCTTGTCCATATTATGACTACGATATTATTTACTCGGGCAAGCAAACCGTAATTGAATTCAAGGACTGGGAACAAGTACATAAACTAATTCAAAAACTTGTCGAAGTTTATAAAGATGATTTAAGTTTAATAAACAAACAGAAAAATTATAATCTACATGAAAAACAAGCTTCTGAAATTGCTGGAGATGCTAGAAATGAGATTAAGAAATTAATACAGAAATTTTTAGGAAGTCACAACAAAAAACCTAGAGTATCTCAGATGCAAAATGGAATACGAGGTAACATTGCTAACATTATAAGAACATTATGTTGAAAAATTACCTGATTATTTAATAAATACGTGACTATTTATTACAGGAAAATATATCAAAAGAAAAAATAGAAAAGAACAACCGAATGTCACTTTAACAGGAAAAAAATATCTAAAATGTGAAGCCAAATATAAAGACAAATATAAAATAAAAAAAACAGTAAAAAAGAAAAACATAAAAGCTCCATTGAATAACAACGTTTCAAACATCCCGCCGAAGCCAGCAGAAAAAAAAAATTGCTCTAAAATAAACGTAAATCATAAGTATCCTAAAAATGCCAAACAGTCCATAAATTGTAAATGCTTTAAAAAGGACCACAACTTCATTGATCAGTTTAAAAATATTACTGATACTATTAGGAGAAGATGCAATGTAGTGTCGAGCAATATGGAAAAGTTACTGAAGTTGAAAAACTGTGAAGGTGTCAAAGAGCCATTAGCTGACCAGATCATGAATAAAACATGTATTTCAACGAGTACTAAAGCCAAATCCTCAAGTACCTGTAGAAACCGTAATAATTTCATCGAACGAAGTTACCTTACAGGTCCAAATTATAGCCGCCCATATGTTACAAACGATGTACAGAAAATTAGCTCCTATGATTTACTTCAAACGATAATAAATACGCAACAAAATTTTTGTAATCCAGATATTGAGAAACAGCAAACATACATAAGTATGCAAAGTTCGAGTAAGTATAATGGAAACATTATTTTTATAGGTTTTTAAATCGGTCTGGTTTTGTTCAGATAATTTTATCCCGCGTATCTATTGATACAAAAACTTTATTACAACTGTCTCTGTTGTAATCCAAGGCTTCATGTTTTTTTTTAACACAGACATTATAAAATATACAAAAAATATAAAATCGAAGAATAACAAAAAAAAATTCATTTCCATTTAGATGTTTATGAAACAAATTTCGCTTCGAGATATGACTTTGCACCGAAACTTACATTCGACAGCCATAAATATGTAGAAACTCGAAAAAAAATACCCGGGAAAGTGCAGAAGAATAACAGTTTATCAAATACATTAAATACAAACCCTTATAAACCTAAACTGAATCTAAGAATAAAAGCAGGACCAATACTTAAGAAGGAAAGTCAATATAAAAATTACAATTTTAAGAAAAATAGTTTTAGTACTGACAATAAACTTTTAAATGAATGTCAACAGTACATTTTCAAGACTATCGATGCATCCAATAGCGATGTCATAGGATTTTCTAAAAAAATTCGTTGTCATATTATGAATGATATAAATCAATCATTAATTAATGCTAATCATGACACGATTCAGTACCAATTTGAAACTTCAGAAAATTATGAAATAAACTTAAATATAGAGAATACGTATACAATTTCTATGAATTCGTTGCAAAATACAACGAAAACATTTAACTTGCGAAAAAATAGTAGAACTTTCCTAGATGAGTCTGTTACAAAAGATTCTTGCAAATATATAAATCACCAAAAGAAAACTAATGACAGTAACATAGAAGTTGAAAAGAATAAGGAAATAGCTAGTTTGTCTATTGATAGATTAAATGTAATTATACCAGAATCACAAGATAGTTTTTCTATTAACGAGTCAATAGAGCCTCTCACTATATGTGAAGCTGTAATTAACAGCCCTGGGGAAAAGGAAGAGGAAGTTAACGACAGATTAAATTTTACTAAGGATCAAGATTCTTTACTTATTCTTGACTACAATGAAAACAGTGAAGCCAATGTTTCAAAACTTCAGATCAATGTTCCCAAAGGTACAAATACCGACGTAAAAAATTCTCAGTTTTCTACAAACGTTTTAAACAAAGATGTCCCGAGTTCCGCAAAAGACCTAGAAGACGAAACTTATATAACACGCAACGACTCAGTGGGTAACTTCAATCTAACCAGTAGACTTCGCTTTATACCAAAGGGTATGTGAATTATTAAAATGATTTCCAGAAACGTAATTTAAATTTCAATAAGTATATTCCTTACATATTTCTTTTAGGTATGTCCCCGATATTTGAAAATTGTTTTTCGAAGAATATCTGTTCGTACAATATAGATGGAGAGTATTACGAAGATGTAAGGCAGAAACATTATGATACAATTTTTTCAAGCAACGACAAACTGCATAAACCTCTTCCTTTACAGAAAATTTACAACCGATTCGCGAATGAAATTGCGAAAAATTCTGAGCTTTTTGAGCCACAAATACATAACATGAATGAATATAAAACAGGATACATTCAAAATTTTACTAACAAATTTAAAAATCAATATTCAGATCTAGTGTTTGGAAGCGAATCATTAACAGACGCAAAAGTTGTACACATTATGTTCCATTGTTTTCTTTTAATTTTTTGTAGTTAGAGTTATTGTAATTAATCATTTTGGTGTAATTAATTACAACCAAAACGTCAGTACCAATTAGATGATATTATAAAGACCCAACATTTAATACTTATTTTAGATTTTAGGACAAGTTGATTGCAAGTTCATCGCAGCTATAATACATAGTAAATCGCAAGAAACATTAGACTTTTTAGTACTTTTCGACCAGCATGCGGTTCATGAAAGAATTATGCTTGAGAATAATTTATCGTGTAAGATAAATAATATAACAAAAATTTAAGAAATCGGTCCTTTGTCATAATAAAACCCACGTATGTTTTTCTGCAGCGTACTTAAGCCATAATAAATGGAAAAAGGTCACAATAGATACAATGCGTGTCAAAGTATCTAGAAATGACATTCTTTACCTGCATAATCATAAAGATAAATTTACTCAATTCGGCCTAGAATGGACTGTTTTGAACAATGACGAAATTCACGTTACTTCCATTCCTGAGGCAGTTGCGGGAAAAAATTCCAGACCGGTAAATTTTTTCGCACACTATAATTACGAGTACATAG
>DWEE01003097.1:0-10811 GCA_018245755.1 Parelbella macleannani
ATACACCGGGCACAGATCCAGACTCAAGACAGAAAAATCCGATAGTACCCGACCCGGGATTTGAACCCAGGACGTCCCGATCGGCAGTCGCACTTGCAACCGCTCGACCAACGGAGGCAGTCGCTGAAAACGTCAGAAATAGGAAAAAACCACTGGACTTATGACACGGGGGATTGAAAGCTACCGCAAATCTGGAAGATCCACCCGAAACCCTGTTTCTACGGCCTTAGAACTTTATTATTACTATACCATAGGTAGCTTCCTTGCGTTTCATTTTAACGATATTATATTATTCCCTTTATATTAATTATATGCATAAATGTTGAATACCTGAAAAACGTTAAGTTTAATCCGTTTAAAAAGTTTTAAATTAAAAAGTCACACAAAGCTAGCTTTCTAGCGACTCAAGTTGAAAACAGGGTGGAAAAGGCACTCGAAGAGTTTCTTTTTTTTATTTATTTAAGCCGCGTAAAGGAAATTAAACTGTATTGTATACGAAATAGAAGTTACGAAAAACATTAAACGGCGTCCGTGTGAAAACGGTAAACAACGGCAAGTCGAAGTTTGTTAATCTTTTACTTTATAGTTGGTCGCTGAAGTTTTCTGTGATGTTTTGCATTAAATATTTTCCGTTTCTATTTGTTATTTCTCAGTCTGGTTTATAATTTCGCTTTTTAGTCACCATTGGTTAGTTGTCTGATTTTAGGGTGTCGCCGTAACCTAAGCCATCGGTATTGAATTTATACATAAACAACTTGAAGTCACTTACTAAGTAAATTGCTTAGTAATGGTTAGTTTGCCACTGTCTAATCAGAATACGGATACAACCCTGTTGGTAGCCAAATGCAATAGGGGTATTACGTAAGTCTGGATGTAAGTATGTAGCAGAGAGATGGTGAGGACTCAGAAATTAAACTCCACCCTAAACCAATCACAACGTCCTTAAACATTTATAATTGAACTGCTAAAAATGTAACATAATATCGCTTTTCATCCAGAGCAGCAAGTACGAAAGTTGACGTCTGTTAATATCCGGTTCGATTCGTGCTTTTTGCTACGTTGAAACCAATAAAACTCTTCCTTTACTTACTTCAAACTGCTTCAAATTTCTTAGTGCTGAATCCAGAAGATTTCGTAAAAATACACATACACACACAATTCACGGAAACATTGACCATTTATGTCCTGTCCTTTAACAAACTGCTTAACTAGCCCTAACTTTATGTACAAGGGCGCAATTAAAATTTGTTTCTCGGGAAGTCAAAGACACCTCTATCACATTTCTTTACCAA
Organism: Parelbella macleannani; assembly: GCA_018245755.1. NCBI lineage: Eukaryota > Metazoa > Arthropoda > Insecta > Lepidoptera > Hesperiidae > Parelbella > Parelbella macleannani. Next base: position 1,293 of record DWEE01003097.1, read on the forward strand.
CACCAAGGCTATCTAATGAAGATATTTTAAGATATAAGAAGATATATTAAGTTATTTTAATTAATGCTAATTGTTTTGTCGATGCCCGCTATATCGGACATATGAAAGTAACAGTCATAATGATTTTTATTCTTGCCAAATTATAGGCGTTCAAACTTTAAACACTAAACCATTTTACATGGACTATGATGCACTCACGGTTTATCTTCGCTGTATATTTAGATATCTATTCGCGAGTAAGCAAAATACAAGCGGAACACAGAGTTTTACATTTAATTTTCGCGGAACCTTTATGTATTTCACTACAAGCGTATCGAAACGTATCAGGCTCGTCAATACAACACCTGAACTTACTGGCTATAATGGAATAATATAAAATTTTTATCTGTGTTGTTTATATTATTACATTTTTATCATTGTTTTGAACAAGACCTAAATAAAACTAAATATAGGGTAGAAGTACATTTCCGATGACAGATACTTAGAGAGCTGCACAAAAAAATTTTTTGTAGGCCTTTGAATTATGATTCAATTAATTTTCGGAAACTAATTAACGAAGGCTCAATCATTAGTCGATGTTAACGTTAGTAATGATTTTCTGGCAAAAAGTATATATTATCAACGGATTTTCGTTAATTACATGTTACATAGAAAGTATGCCTTGTAATTGGTAAATCTATTATGATGACACTAATTGGCTTACATTTTTCTTTCTATATAATATTTCATGGCACATCATGTACGTATGTATGTACCATGCGGTCGTGTAGTTCACCATAATGGTTGTATTGAGTTGCTGTAATTATTTTTAAGGAAAGAGATTATAAATATAAAAACTTTTATATGTGCAATTGTGGATACAACAAAAAAATTATAGAAACGTCACAATAGGAGCTTCTTTTCTAAGCTTGCTTCTTCTACTTTCATAATTCTCTTGGATGCACGCAGGCTTCAAAGAATTTGGACAGTATCTGACCTATTTGATCACGATCAGGTGAGTCTTGGTCTCCATCGCCCCTTGCATCCATCAACATTCGCACTGTATGTCTGTTTTATAATTATTTAATTTGTCATTCTAATTAATCGCCATTTTACTGTTCGTGTGAAATACTGCTTATGTAAAACATTGCAATAGTTAAAACGGCAAGAGAATATGTTTTACGCTTTTCTCTTGTCAAATCGTCAGGCTTTTGTTTTGGACTTGATCGTCTACTTAACGAACGACAGAGAATGGAGAACATAATGTCAACGAAATGGCAGTGACAACAAACATCTCGTAAAGTTATGTTTTTATGGGCCACTTCTGAAGTGTCTATTAAAAGGGATTTAAAGTTCTGTTTCCTAAGTAGCATGGCTGTGAACATAAAATGTAAACAAAATAACTTCTCTTGCTGTTTAACTAAATGCTTATTCTAGCGAGATGATATCATCAGAAATTAATTGATCTAATGGCGTTAATAACGAATTATGCATCTAAATATGTACTGGTGATTTGATTTTGTTTAACTTTAAAATAGATTAGGTATACGATGGATATCCTTATGTTTTATAATAGAAAGAATCAATCACACTCGAATAATGTACGCATACGTGGATATAACATTTGCACATGTAGACATAGCTTTATTTATTTTCCGATTGAAATATGAATGAAAAATAGGTATTCGAAACTATGTTGCTGCGTTACCGTTGATAGCCACTGGGTACTAATAATAAATATCTTGGAACATTTCCACAAGCGGTCCTTTAATCCCAAATTGGGCAGATTCTCTAACATGGAACAAGATAGATGATAATCAAACATATGTATGTATCTTTAAATATATGCCTAAGTATATAGTGTCTTTTATCATTCGTTACACCTATGTACATTTATCTTTACATTACACATTGTCTAGATGATCACAAACATATGTGTGTACATATATTAGTTTTTGTTGATATTAGGAAATTACTACAATGTCGACTACTGCAATAAAATAGGGGAGAGAGCTTTTGGAGAGGGTCAATTAACTTCGCAACGTCAGTTAGCTGAAACAGACTTGCGATTCTCTTGTTTCTTAGATTCGCACAAGAAACAAAACACTATATCCCTTGCACAGGAAAAAATATTACTTAACGCTTTCAATTATTTTCCTCGGCAATAAGAATGGCGTACTTAAACGAATAGACCGATTTGAACAAGTGAAATGCCATTCTTTTCAGTATTTTCAACAGTACAAATGTGGTAATACATGGGTTAAGTTGTGCCGGTAACTAACAATAACATTTAAACGGAGATATAAGAAAATTCATCAATTTTGGATTGTAACATTAAAACTAATAAATAGGGGTGTAACAGAATTAATTTCAAAAAAATGACTGAAAAATATCTCAAATCATTAAACTTTTTTTAGACATACATTGTATTTTTTTATTGAGGTTACTCATTTATTTCATCGCTCCCTATATAACTAAATGTAATAATAAGAATGTACATGAAAAGGATAAGCGTCGGCTATTAGTTTTACTCTAACGTTGACGTCAGTATGAATTAAAATCTTAAGAAAATGACTGAGCGAGTTTCACGAGTAATTACCAAAACGGTAAAGATGCATTAATCGTTAATTTCTCCTGTCGGAACATTCAGCGATATTAATGTTAATGAATACTAACGAGGGAATTAAAAAGATTTTCTACGTCATAAGCGTTTGGAGCCCTGAAGCAGTGATGTAGGCAAAAATTAGAAAGGCCATATGTATCTGCGTTAACGATATGACGCACTTTGTAAAATGTCTTATTTTTATATCACTCATATAAGAGGCTTTAAGAGTAACTTACATAATACGTCTATACAATTCATGAACACTAACAGCCAAAATCTGTTGAAGCAACGTGTGGCAGAGGGCGTGTGACAGGCAGAAGTGTGTAGTTCACCCCCACGTTTCACCAGTTCCGTTTAAGTCCCATGTAATAGATGGTGAGCCTATCGCCATACACCGGGCACACATCCAGACTCCGAGTCATTACTAGAACCCAGGATCTCCCGTTCAGCAGTGGCGCTTGCAACCACTCGACCAACGAGGCTGTCATCTTTAGCGAAGTAAAATATTAAAACATAATTATAATTATTTAACAAAACTATATAAGTATAGTTTTGAATTGTAGTTCATTAATTATCATTGTCATTCGTCTGTAATAATGGGAGCGCACTGACGTACTCATCTAGCGACACTTTCCTTAATGTAATTTAAAGAAAATAATATAGATATTTACGCCTGATTTTGAACCCAAGATCACTGAAATTCTTAACCATTAAACAATCACTACAATATCAAAATTCATTTTATGAAAGGTAATACACGAATTAATAATTATTTCCCAATAAACTGCTCTTCTTTAAACGCCACTGTAAACATCGAAATCCAATTTTATTAAGGAACTCATAAAGCTGACCTGTCGCCGCGTAATGTGACGTTAATTAATGAGAACCGCTGATGGCAGTTTATTAAAAATGCAAAACGGGCTATGACTGATGGGAAGTGTTGGAGAATGTTCCATTAATTTTTGCGGTTAATCAGATTTTAAACTTAATTAAGGATTTCTAGATCATTTATAAGTTAAGCAAAAATCACATGTAGCATATGGCACAACGGCAGTGGGTTACATTATATAAAATTATAAACCATTTCGATCTACTTTCAACACATTAACTTTGAAATATATTTAACACTTGCAATCATGTCTAATACGGCCGTCGTCTTATAACTAATTTCCAAATGTCAAATAAGAACGCCGAACACAGTGCGCAATGACGCTCATTGGGGGAGGCCTATGTCTGAGATAGGCTGATGATGATGATGAAATAAGAACCACTTCCATTCCCGCATTAATGACGTCAGAAAGTCACTATTTTCACCATTGCTTCATCCATCAGACATACCTACTTCCAGACAACTTAGGAAGATAAACAGAGGTAGGTAGGTATATTATTGAAATTATATACAGAAATAAATTCATACAATAAGATTGTACTTGCCAAGTTTCACTAACGAATACCAAGGCAAACATAAAATTTAAAGCAATAAAAAAATTTTATAAATGAAAAAAGCTAGGTTTTAAGATAACTAGAAAAAACTTGGTATATAGTTAGATCTCGCTTCTTTCATTAGCATAGCCGCTATCCGAGTACTCTGTTGGCAAACTTATTGTGACGAACTTATCCTTTTTCAATTTTATTGTTTTTGTAGGACGCATTTTTTACAAAGTGCTAATAATATCGGTTACTTACAACCCAAAATAAAAACGAATTTATATTTAGCTTGAAATACTCCAGATATACACATTCCTAAACGTTTTTGCTCACATCCACGAGTCATAATCAGTCTTTAAAAAACTGAACTCAGTCAAGGATCTGTGGACCGCTATCTCCTAAAATTAAAAACACTTCGTGCGTCTACGATTCTTGTTACCGTATAATTAAAGTCACCACTGTCATACTTCAAGTACCTAAACAACAAAACCTTGTAAAGCACACCATGTACCACCAAGCTATTGTACACCGAAAATAGATTACTAATGTCTTATTCATATTAAGTGCGAGACTCATTAAAATATTGTTTCACGATCCGCTATGCTCTATACATGTATTTAAGCCAAGTTTTATTTTCTTTGCTAAACTGAGTCTTCAAATATTTAATGCGGCGGTAAATTAATTGTAAAAGTGTAACATCACTATTTTATTGTTTCTTATTTCTAAACAGTTACATGTATATTATTACTGAAGTAATTAGCCATGAAAATTAAAATTAATCGTTATTGAAATAATCGTTCTTCATGTACTAACACGTATTTCGTACACACGTGTTGACATACTTATGTACAGATACGTTAATAAATTGTTATCTCACAACTCGCCTCAGGAAATGACATGTACTTAAAACAACTTTTATTACTAAAGTTGAACTGAGCTGAGCCGTCAAGCTGTAATGAGATAGTAAATTAATTAAAAAGATCAAGGACGGCGCAGTTACAGTGCAAAATTTATTGGCGTGAAATATTCATATGTATAACGGAATCAAAGCCATAATAAGGTTTTAATATGAAACTGTCATAGAATTAATGAGATTTTAGCGGAACGAAATATCGTCAATAATAGCAAATGAAAAGTGCGGTAAAGGATAGAACCTCGGCAAATATCAGTGCTTCAAATACGCAGTAAAATTTTACTTGAGCATAAAACACTATTGAATTTTAACAACTGAGGTTCATTTAGTTTTAATTGTAATAATGATTTCTGCATTATTAACGGTAAGTATTTGTTAGTACCTGCACCAGTTCAAGTGTCTGCTCTTTTTACTGTCACAAATCTATTTACCATTAAACCATTTCATAGGTCTGCTGGTTAGTCATGGCTCTCCTCAGTCTGACAAACATTAAGGCCCTACTAATAACTCTCAATTTTCCAGGTTTCCTTTATCGTTACAGCAAAATACGGCAACAAATCTATTATATAACATACTTAAGAAATAATGTCTTATATGTCAAAACGTTATATATTTAAGAGAAATCTGATAATATAATTTAAATATTTATAATAACATTTTCGGAATTTGTTCATTTCGTATCAGAAAATCAAATAATTGAATAGAAGTATAATACGGCCGGTGTACAGGAAGACACAATTCCCTCACGTAATTACGGAAACAATGGATTCCTTTGCCTATTATACGGGAAGGACAATAATTCTTTTGGCAAGGAATTATTGTGCTTCATACAATAAGACAATACCTTATCCGTAAAGTAGAAATGAAAAAAGTTAGGAGATATTTATGAGAATAAGTATTGGAGCGCATCTACACATAACTATGTATGTGGCTTTTAATATCTACCCCAGTGTTCAAATCGTATAGTTTGTTTGGATACATGTTTGATCTTAATAACAGACAAATAAACAAAAAACTATTGTACTTGAAACGCCACCATTTCTAGAATATCTTCATGGTTTTGAGTACAACTAAAGCCTTAGCTGCCGTCTAATATTAATGGATGTTTTTGTAAAGTATATACACAAGCTTTTTTTGTATAACAGAGTTCCAGCTAAAGACGAGCAAGGCAGTACTTTGTGAACACCAAAGCTCGTGGACCACTGTACTGAATCTCAAATAAAATCGAAGTTATATGTATGTAATTTAGTAATTAGAACTGTTGCTCACATGTTTCTCTTTGAAAAGTGTGTACGACACTGTATACTTAACTGCTTTACGGCTGTAGGTAATAGATTCAGTTAAGGTTTCATATGAATTCATTTTTTTTTATATAGCTCTTAAAACATTATTTAGGGCCATACTAATAATAATGGTGCCCAGAGAAATATTAATATACATAATTAGTATAATTCTACTTAGAATAGTTGATATCACTTCAAAAATCTTAAAAATGTTATCCTCGACAACTTTTTATCGTTGACACGTTGAACATAAGTTTCATCTCAGAAGTTAAATCTTTAGGTGTCATAAAATAACTGACAGTAGTTATACAGAATCAAAACAAAACATCTCTAGAGTAGATATAAATAAATATTAAATGTCGTAAATCATTTCGTGTCCAAAGATAAGCTTTAGTATGGATCTAACGAAATCTATTCGTACCTCACGGGACCAGAAATCCAAGCCAATTTCAAAGCATTAAAACACTCCGAAACAGCCCGACCCGTATTTTAATATGCAAAGCGAGCCCTTTATAATGAAATAATACAATTTAGTGTAAAAGTTGAATTATACAGCCAAATAGCACTTATGATTAGTTTCATGTTTACTGAAGAAATCGAATTTACTAAAACCCATGGTGGAATTGATTTCAATAAATGAAGTCGCAGTATAAAATACGTTTTTTTTATATTTAGCAGTAGTTTAAAGCAGTGATAACCTAGCTGCTTAAAATTCAGCCTCTTGTTCCGTTCTTCCTCGGTCCTGGGATCAATACATGGCACGCACCTCTTTGCAAAAACGTGTTCTAAAATTAAATATCAATAGTTGCATATGTGAAGGAGTTAGAGAGTTAGTTAAAGTTGTCTTAAATAAAGTTCTCTAAGGGGTGTGAAGTCTGCCAACCCGCACTGAGCCAATGGGGCTTGAGGCTCATTTTCAAAGGGAACCCGTATTCTAACAGTGAAAAAAATATTTATAATGGTATTTACTTTTATATTTGTTAATTTCTAATTTACCTGCCTTGTCTGTCAGGCTTCGAATCAGATGGACGTGAAAATGGACCAAATTGGTCTCGTCACAATTCGGAAAAAATCCTACTCCCATAAACTGCTTGAATAATGTAAAGTAACCCTGATTCTGGGTAAACATTAAGGGATAAACTATATAATAAAGTAGACCATTTGTAACATTACAAATAAAAGCGTAGCAACATGGATTACGATACTGGATCCGTCAGCCCCCAAAGCCTGCGGGTTACCGCGGAATTATGTTAGACTTATCTTATTAAGACTACTGGTAGGGAACAGGTAGAGAACGGTTAGTAACTATATTTATTTTGTTATGCGTACATACGGTTGCGGACATATGAGCATGTCCAGAAGTAGCATAGTGTAATATTGTTAGTGGTTAGGGGTGGTTCAAGTTGTTTCTAAGTATTTGTTACCTAAATTTGACCAGTTTTGAGGATATTATGCTCTATGTGGATTGGTGCGGAAATTTTAACTTTCGTTTTACCTGCTATTACGTTAAATGTTTGTACAGCATAGGATAAAATGCTATATATGACATATTATACTAATATGCCACCTACGCTTGGATATCCTTGTGCTGATTGTGACAAATATTTTAGATCTTCCCACTTCAGTCTTTCATTACAAATAAATATTAGAAAATTCGCAGATATCAAACGAACTTATCGTTATGAAAACCAACACAATCGGCTCCTAACTCCTAATAAAATTACAAACATCAATAATAAAATAAAATTATATTATGAACGGTTTCCAAGTTAAAATAATAGAAGTTTCGTTTTGAAAATTAATTAGAAAACACAATACGAATATCCATTTACGAATGTCAAAGTTATAAATTTTAAAGTCCAACTGAAATTTTACTTTACGAGTTAATACGCCGTAACGAGAACAGAGGCCGCCATTTTGTGATTTTCTTAATTATTTGGAACTATTAAATTCGTTAATTAATGAAACTTTATCTTGTTTGTAGTAATAATTTGAACAAAAGTAATGGAATTCTTGTTTTTTTATTATTATTAAATCGCCTGCTAGGTCCTAAGTGGTCGGGATCGAAAGACAGGTCCGACGGACAAACATTACTTTTATATAGACCTGACGTGCTTCGTCTACATTCATCTAACTCCCGACCAAATAGTATGTATTTGACCTATTTGGACAAAACAAGTGAATCTTGATATCTTTAGCACCCTCATTAATCATTGGACACAAAAATCATTAGGTATTTATTTATCAACTGTAAGTACGGCCTAGACTAAAAGATAGAGAGCCAAAAATACTATTAAAAAAACTTCATTAATAAAGTGTTTGAATACAGTATGTTCTAATAACATTAGTGATGTACAACTTCAGGAAAGTTAGCCGCAAATATATCATGCATGTCTGGACAGTTGTACAGTTGACAGACCATCTTGTAATTACTTTTTCATTGTCTTTAAAACTGGAATGTAGAATATAAAAAAGACAAGTAAATATTAATCAGAAGGTATGAAGATATGAACAAATATAATGGAAACCCGAACCAATAGAATGGCAATCCTCGGCAATGATTTCGCTTCGTACCGCAAACCCCGAATGAAGGTAACATTTTGATTTGATTATTATCAGCCGTAGGCTATAAAACGGGTAACTACGCTTGAACCGGAGGCAGTAAATTCTCCTCATGATACGACGTGGCTCGAGTCGAGGCGACGTGGAATGGATACGTAGACAAAGCATAATGTATGACCTCCTTGAATTCCATATTGTATTCGTCTTAGAAATGATATATGGGATATGGTCCTATGGATTTTGCCATTTTGTTTAGCAATAGACTTCTTGCTACAGAATGCCTTAGAGAATTCGCGTTTGACTTATGGCTTAAATCTAAAACTTATACATATATAATATGTAGATAATATATAAATAGATGCTAGAATCCTAATGCTATAATATTATTAAAGTTTACGACTTTAAATGTAAGACTAATTCTCTAACACACGTGTTACGTTGACGAAGTTATGTCGTTTCTTAACATTGACCTCCAGTTAGAAAAAGGAAACAGGCTAGTTCACCACGCCGACCAATTGCGAGTTGGCAGACTCCGAGAGCTTCAGAGTGCAATACAAATAACTATATGACGTAAACATTCCTTTAAGTTTTTTTCAGCACGATTGAAGGGAGTTCTACTTTACTTTAAAGATTCGTATATCTTGATAAAGTCAAACGTGCCAAGAATTGAAAATTCCTGTATTGAAAAGCTGTAAACTATGTTCATTTCTTTTACTTGGCAACTATTTATTCACAGCACTTAAGTTTAT
>DWEE01003098.1:0-10810 GCA_018245755.1 Parelbella macleannani
TTATTTCTGTAATCTATTTAATAACATATGGCAATTGTAGAAGCTTATGATTAATTCATCATTTATTGTACTTTGAAGTTAAAAAGAAACACAATTTCTTACTAACTTGATTTCATTCTCATTTCAGATCTCAGATGTCCACAAAGAGGGCGCCACTCTCAAATGGAAGAGGCCGAAAGACGACGGCGGTGCGCCGATCGAATACTACCAGGTGGATAAACTGGATACCGAAACTGGTGTTTGGGTACCTTGTGCGAGGTCTGATGAACCCAGTAAGTGTAACATAATGTATGAATAGCGTACGAAAAGAGTAATATAATATACGCATACCATAATGGATCGATGTAAAGGCAGCTATTACATATGAACAATTTCGTTGAATTTATTAACTGATTTAATTGACGACACGGCATGTAGAAAGCTTCAACCAAATTATATTGATACCTATTTTCACCATTGGAAAACACTATAATAAATTTATTATTGACTTAATATTATCAATCATTAATGATTCTAACGTTTCTATTTCAGAATGTGACGTCACTGGGTTGACACCTGGCAAGGAGTACAGGTTTCGTGTGTCCGCTGTTAACTCTGAAGGCGAGTCCGAACCGCTCGTGTCTGAGACCAGCATCGTCGCCAAGAATCCGTTCGATGAACCCGGTATGTTTAAATATATGTATACTCGTATTTAAACTGTATGTAAGCAAGGTCCATTTTTCAGACTAGTCCTTAGGTATTGCTTTAGGCTTCGTGCAATTATGCAGCTACATATATTTAAGTTCCATTAGTACAGAAATATGCAATGCTTAATAAATTTGCTGGCCTCTATTTTTCGCATTTGTCTGCAGACATTGTACAAATATTGTAATCCGTTAGGGTAATGTAACGAAGTACATAAATATACGAGTACATGCGCAAACCAAAATGTATTTTTGTTCGCACCACACAATGTTTGTAGTTATTATGTTGCTTAGTTTCACACTAATATTTCACTGTATAGACGAGTAGATATACGAGTAACACAAGTACAAATCAATTTATTAAATGCGTCACTCAAATACTCGATGAGTAATGTAATCTCGTGTCTTGTGATGTGACAACAAAATCTACATCTTAATAATTTTTGTGCAGTTTCCTAAATTGACAGTATTTTTTCTCGTCTTAGGTGCGCCTGGCACACCGAGCGTTACTGACTGGGACAAGGACCATGTGGACCTTAAATGGACCCCACCAAGGGAAGACGGTGGTGCACCCATCGAAGGCTACATCATTGAAAAGAAGGACAAGTTCGGCAACTGGGAAAAGGCCGTCGAGGTCCCGGCTGACAAGACCACATGTACTGTACCCGACCTCATTGAAGGACAGACTTATGAATTCAGGTAAGAATTTTATGCCGATCTGATATTCAAATTTGTTAAAGACGGTATTCTTCGCATGCTTGCCTCACCAGATATAAATTTTGTGCCAATGGACATTATCGACTGTAATTTTAATGTTCTATATTTTTATTACTGACGAGATCTACGTTGGAATCTCAGTTTTATTTGATTAATTATTTAAAGCGGTATCTCTACTGCTTAAACCGCAACTCATGAATCACTGTTATTTAATGAAAAAGTTGCCTATCTATCGATGAGTTATTAACAATGCTTGGATTGATAAACTTCTTTAATATCCAGGGTAAGAGCAGTGAACAAGGCTGGACCGGGCGAACCCAGTGACAGCACACACCCGATTGTTGCCAAGCCCAGGAACTTGGCGCCGAAGATCGACAGGACCAACCTCGTCAACATCAAGATCAAAGTTGGCCAGAAGTTCGGATTCGATGTCAAGGTGAGTTTTCTACTAATAACTTTTTTAGTAGAGAAGTTTTGAGAGACCTATTATTATTTCTTTTTCTGTCGTTTCCTCCTGCAGTAATAATTAAAGAAAATGTTTTATCGCTGGTACCATTTTAAACTTCTTCGTGAGTTTATCAGTCAGTCACTCATCAGTTCTAAGCTGTTTAATCAATAATGTCTTGTTTCGTAAGTTTTATTCTTTTGGTTTCGAATTTGGTAGGCAATAGATAATGACCGCCATCATGGTACAAATTGCCCATGTTGTGCGCATAGAGTATATACGATATAATATGTGTTGTAATAGAAAGTTTGTTAAGAATTCTTTGCATGTTTTTAGTTTAGGATTTACGAATGGATGAGACTTATATTTGAAATCATGAACAGGTCACTGGTGAACCAATGCCAGAAACTAAATGGTTCCTCGGCAAGAAAGAGGTCAAATCGAGTGGTGACATGAAGGTGCAGCATTCCGACTACAACACGAAGCTCAACTGCAAAGCGGCCACGAGATCCGACAGCGGTAGATACACCATCACTGCTGAGAATAGCAACGGCAAGGATGTCGCTGAGGTTGAAGTCATTGTACTCGATGTGCCCAGCCCACCAGGAGGACCGCTTAAGGTAAGCCTCCCACTTTTTCACTTCCAGTGAAATGAGCAATCTAATACAATCTTGAAAGATCACTGCATCCCAAGCAACTGTTTGTCTATTTACATTTATGTTTAATCAATCTGATATGGATCTTGCATCGGAATTTTCAAATTTTTAGTTCACCTTACCATCGGTCCATTCTTGATACCGTACGTGCATTCTTATGCACACTCTGTTTGCAAATTGTGCGGAGAATTAAACTATAAATTATAATGATTGTAGAGAAAAAATTAAATTAATGAGATACTCTGTTTAACTTATCAGTAGTAACAATTGTATAGTTGTAAGTGTAGGTCTAGGGGTAGGTGTACCTTGTAATAATATTGCGTATATGTCATGTTAAAACCCAATTGCAAACAAATTGTTCTAATATTCAGGTTTCCGATGTCCACGCTAACGGTGCCAAGTTATCTTGGAACCCACCAGCAGACGACGGTGGACAACCCATCGAGAAGTACGTTGTTGAACGTATGGATGAGGCCACCGGTCGTTGGGTCACCGCTGGCGAGACAGACGGCCCGAAGACTAGTCTCGAAGTGGATGGCCTGCAGCCCGGACATAAATACAAATTCAGGGTTCGAGCGGTCAACAGGTATGTAGTAAAATACTGTGCGATTAAGAGAATTCAATCAAAGATAAAACAAAATGTTTTTGCTCTTCATGATTTATATCCGACCATAAAAAGGTGAAATAGTTAAAATATTAAAAAAAAAGTTATCGACCTATTTCACTGTTGGAATGTGGGTATCATCTTATATTGAGAGGTTTACGGCCTTTTTAGGGACTATTTATTCATAGTATAACTGTACAATAATAATAATTAATAATCATAACAAAATAAAGTGCGCACGCTGTAAAGTTTTACCGTGATACTCGTGTTACAACAGCCAACATATTTGTTTCCAGGCAAGGCAAATCCGAGCCACTCACGACACCTCACGCTACAGAGGCTAAGAATCCGTTCGACGTGGCCGGCAAGCCTGGTACGCCCAAGATCAAGGACTTCGACAGAGACTTCGTGGAGCTTGAATGGACCAGACCAGAAAAGGACGGTGGTGCACCGATAACTGGATATGTCATTGAGAAGAAGGATCGCTTCTCGCCAGACTGGGAAGAATGTGCACAGGTACATATTTGGTATTACTAGATAAAATAATAAAGAGATTTATTCTATTTAATAATTAATTCGAATGTTCCGACGACGCGTCGTATGAAATGATAAATAATTTATGTCATATGTTTCAGATCGAAGGCGATGTTACAACTGGAAAAGTTCCAGATCTTATCGAAGGCAACACTTACGAATTCCGTGTTCGTGCCGTCAACAAAGCAGGAAAAGGCGAACCTAGTGATGGCACTGCGCCTCATCTGGCTAGGCCTAAAAACTTGCCACCCAAGATCGACAGGAACTTCATGTTCGATATTAAGATTAAGGTCGGCAAGAACTTTGACCTTGATGTACCTGTTGCTGGTGAGCCAACTCCAACTAAGGAATGGCTGCATGGAGATAATCTTGTACTTAATACGGATAGAATTAAAATAATAAATGATGACCATACCACGAAGTTCCGTGTCATCGACGCAAAACGCGCCGATAGTGGTACCTACACGCTCAAAGCTAAGAACGTCAATGGAACTGATACAGCCACTATTAAGGTGCTTGTTATGGATGTGCCTGCCCCACCAGAAGGTCCCCTTCGCGTGGATGACATTACCAAGTCTGGCTGTACTTTGCGCTGGAGACCACCCAAAGACGATGGTGGTTGCGAAATTTCACATTATGTTGTGGAAAAAATGGACCAAGAAAATATGCGCTGGATCCCAGCAGGTGAAGTTCAAGGTTGTAATATTCGAATTGATCACCTTATCGAAGGACACGACTATAACTTCCGTGTTCGTGCAGTTAATAAACATGGTGAATCGCAACCACTCGTAGGCCACGAGCCGATTACAGCAAAAGATCCCTACGGTACTCCGGATAAACCTGGTACACCAGTTGTCAAAGATTGGGACAAGGACCATATGGACTTGGAATGGGTACCACCGAAAAAGGATGGCGGTTCTCCGATTACTGGCTACATTATAGAAGCAAAGAAGAAGTATGGACCATGGGAAGTGGCTGCCACAGTACAAGGAAACAAGACAACAGCAACTGTTCCTGGCTTACAGGAGGGCGAGGAATATGAGTTCCGTGTCATTGCTGTTAACAAGGCAGGAAACGGTGAACCTAGTGATGCTTCCACGCCACAAGTGGCTAAGGCTAGGTTCTGCGCACCACACTTTGATAAAATGCTCCTGGCTGATAAAACCGTTAAAGCTGGACAAAGAATACAATATGAGATCCCCATAGAAGCCGCGCCTAAACCAACTGTGGAATGGCATATCAACGGTAAACTCATACAGGTATCTGAAAGAATCGATATCCAAGTTTTGCACAACAGGGTTATTCTAGACATTCCATTCTCCGTCCGTGCTGATGGAGGAGTTTATAAGTTGACCCTGAAAAATGATCTCGGAGTTTGCTCAGCGTCGGCTCAAGTCACAGTGCTTGACAAACCTTCTAGACCCGAGAAACCGCTGGTTGTCTCGGATGTTACCAAGGACTCGTGCTCACTATCATGGAAAACACCATTAGATGATGGGGGATCACCTATACTCCATTACGTCATTGAAAAAATGGACTTATCACGAGGTACGTGGTCCGACGCTGGTATGAGCACGTTCTTATCGCACCAAGTTACTAGGCTTATTCACATGAAGGAGTACTTGTTCCGTGTTAGTGCAGTCAACGCAATCGGACAATCAGAGCCCTTGGAATTAGACCGTGCCATTATTGCGAAGAACGAGTTCGATGAACCTTCTGCTCCTGGTAAACCTGAAGCAACAGACTGGAGCAAGAGCCACGTTGACTTACAATGGACTCCGCCTAAGTCGGACGGTGGAGCACCTATTACTGGTTATATTATCCAGAAGAAAGAAAAGGGTAGCCCATACTGGGTGAATGCTGCTCATGTACCAGCTGGTAAGACCAAAGCCACCGTACCCGATTTGACTGAAGGTCAAGATTATGAGTTCCGTGTTATTGCAGTAAACCAAGCAGGCCAATCTGAACCTAGTGAGCCTTCGGATATAATTACTGCCAAGGACAGGTTTGTGGCACCGAAGATTCTTACACCGCTCAAGGAGATTAGCATTAAGGCTGGTTTAATCTTCCACATGGATGTAGACTTCATTGGAGAACCAATTCCAGAAGTTAAATGGACTTGTGATGGCAAACCTGTTGTCACAAATGAAAGAACCACAGTAACATCTGTAGGACATCACACAATTGTTCATACAGTAAATTGTAAGCGTTCCGATGCTGGTAAATATCACCTTTCCCTGAAGAACGACTCCGGATCTGATGAAGGCAGCTTCGAACTGATCGTATTGGATGTGCCTGGCCCACCACAGCCACCGTTTGTATACGAAGAGATTACTGCACAATCAGTCACATTATCGTGGAAACCACCTAAAGATAATGGTGGCAGTGAGCTGACTGCTTACGTTATTGAGAAACGTGATTTGACTCATGGCGGTGGATGGGTACCGGCTGTCACTTACGTAAATCCTAAGTACAATCATGCGACTGTTCCTCGTCTGTCTGAAGGTACTAAGTACGAATTCAGAGTTTTTGCTGAAAACTTGCAAGGACGTTCTGAACCACTCGTAACTGACAAAGCTATTGTGGCCAAGAACCAGTACACGGTGCCTGGTAAGCCTGGTAAACCAGAACTCGTATCCGCAGACAAAGATCATATTAAGATCAGATGGTCTTCTCCGATCTCCAACGGCGGATCTAACATTCTTGGATATGATATTGAAAGAAGAGATAAAGCTACTGGTCGTTGGATTAAATTAAACCGAGACCCAGTCAGATTTAATGAATATGAAGATGACAGAGTACAAGAAGGTCATCAATATGAGTATAGAGTATCTGCTGTCAATGCAGCTGGCCCAGGTCAGCCTTCTGATCCATCCAATGTGTTTATTGCTAAACCAATGAAAGAGAAACCGAAATTGTTCTTGGATCACCTCGTTGGGCGTAAAATCAAAGTCCGCGCAGGTGAACCAATTAATATTAACATTCCACTTGCTGGTGCTCCAACACCGACTATTTCTTGGTCTAAGGGATCTGTGCCACTGGTACCATCCCACAGGGTTTCAGCTGAAACAAAGATAGATGAAACTAAACTGTCTATTGAGAAATCTACAAGGGAGGATGCTGGTAAATACACTATTACTGCTTCCAACGAGCATGGCAAAGATTCTGCTGATATTGAAGTTATTGTTGTTGACAAGCCCGGAGTACCGAAAGGACCGCTTATTTGCACACCAGTCACACACGATGCGATTAGCCTTACGTGGCATCCGCCCACAGATGATGGTGGCAGCGAAATCACTGGATATGTCGTGGAAGTCGCTGAGTATGGAGTTAATGACTGGCGTACTGTCGCTGGGTTCTGTCCGAAATGCTCGTACACAGTTAAGAATTTGACAGAGGGCAAAAAGTACATCTTCAGAGTACGAGCCGAGAATTTATACGGTGTATCTGAACCCCTCGAGAGCAAACCGGTTATTGCCAAATCACCGTTTGACCCACCAGATGCGCCAGAAACGCCAAGAATTACTGGATACAGTTCAAACAGCTGCTCACTTGAATGGAATCCACCAGCTAACTGTGGCGGTAAACCGGTCACTGGATATTATGTTGAAAAGAGGGAACGTGGTGGTGAATGGATAAAGGTTAACAACTACCCCACACCAAATACTTGTTACACTGTTCAAGACTTACGTGAAGGAAACAAGTATGAGTTCCGTGTTATTGCCGTCAATGAAGCCGGACCTGGCAAACCCAGTAAGCCAACTGAACCAATTATTGCGCAGACACAACGGTTGAAGCCTAGTGCACCAGAGGCTCCAAAACCAGACAGAGTTACGAGAGACTCCGTTACTCTATCCTGGAGGCCACCAAAGAGCGATGGTGGAGCGAAAATCAAGGGTTACATTATCCAACAGAAAGCCAAGGGAGACAAAGACTGGAAAGACGTCAACGATGTACCTATACCCAGTCTTGTTCATACTATACCAAAACTCAAGGAAGGTGAAGAGTATCAATTCAGAGTCATCGCAGTTAACGATGTTGGCAGGTCTGATCCAAGCAAGCCTACACCGGATATTGTTATCGCAGAACAACCTAACAAACCCTGTATGGACCTGGGTGGTGTTAGAGATATTACAGTACGTGCCGGCGAAGACTTTTCGATTCACGTTCCATACACTGGATTCCCTCAACCTACTGCTTCTTGGTTTGCTGACGACAACTTGCTGGATGTCGATGGAGATTCTAGAATATTCCAGAAGATTACGCCCGAATCAGCGTCACTTGTCGTCAAGAACGCAAAGAGATCTGATGGTGGTCAATACCGTTTACAATTGCGCAATCCATCTGGATATGATACCGCCACGATTAACGTCCGTGTCTTGGACAGGCCTGGAAAACCAGAAAACCTGCGTGCTGATGAATTTGAGGGTGAAGCACTCACGTTGTACTGGAATCCACCAAAGGACAACGGTGGCGGTGAAATCACTAACTACGTTGTTGAGAAGCGTGAAGCTCGTACACAGAACTGGACAAAGGTATCCGGCTACGTCACAACACCGTTCCTGCGGGTGAAGAACCTTTCGGTTGGAAAGAGCTACGATTTCCGTGTTATGGCGGAAAACCAGTACGGACAGTCTGACCCGGCTCAGACAACTGAGCCAATTAGGGCGAGACATCCATTCGATCCGCCAGGTCCACCCGGAGCGCCAAGATCGGTTGAGACAACCGAGTCTTCCATCACAGTTACATGGACCAAGCCGCGTCACGACGGCGGTTCGCCTATTACGGGCTACGTACTCGAAAAACGACTTATCACTGAAGACAAATGGACGAAGGCGTCCCACGCACACATTCCAGACACAACCTACAAAGTAACGGGACTGATTGAGAACCACGAATATGAATTCCGCGTGGCCGCTATCAACGCCGCAGGCCAGGGCAGCTGGTCTCAAAGCTCTGATGCCATCCGTGCTTGTGCACCACCCAATTCACCGCGCATCACAAGCGATCTCAGCCTGCGCGATATCACCGTCATTGCCGGAGAGGAGATCAAGATTACTGTGCCTTTTACTGGCAACCCGAGGCCGAAGGTGGGTAGATTGTTTTCTATAATCACCACTTTTTGCAAGAACTATTGATCGTTTTCTAAACTGTTCTGAATATATGTAGTGTTATAAAATAAACAAAAAAACTCGTTTAGTAAAGATAATATTTTTAATTTCTGTCTGATAACCTTTAAAATAAACGAAGTTAGTAAAACGTATGAAAGAATGAAAACTCTGAATATAAATTGGTTCGATGTGCTTTGGTTCTTAACATTCATCACACGATGGACAAAAATTTTGGAAAAGTATTTACTTATTAATAGATGTGATTTCATCGTCCAGGTGGTAGTGTATAGTATTAATCCTAACATTTATTTTTCACATCTCTAGGCATCATGGATCATAAACAACGATGAGGTGTTCCCAGACAACAGGATACGCTTCGTCACTTCGGATGTGGATACAGTGTTCATAAACTCGTGCGCGAAGCGATCCGACACTGGCTCTTATACCATTCAGCTGGTTAACAGCGAGGGCTCTGATAGCGCTACCTGCAGAGTAAGTGAATTACAAAATTATAACTTGTCCTTAAATGGTTCTCCTATTTACAAAATGTGATATTTAAGACATTTAAAATCGTATTACGCGAACCTGTTAAGAAGATTTTTATTAGATACCATGCCATATATTGTAGAACTTTTGTATTAGTAAATTTGTATGCCTTCTTCTATAATATTATAAAATAATAAACTAAGCCCTTTATTAATATGTAATCTTGTGAAATGGTCTTAATAAATACCTATTTCCTTTAAACGACAAAATCAAAGAGAGAGAAATGCATAACTTTCTTGTATTATTATTGTTATTAAGGACTATTTTTTTCATTTCGATAACTAGGTATTGGTAGTCGACAAACCATCACCGCCCGTGGGACCACTAGATGCGTACGACATCACGCCAGATGGCTGCACGTTGTCATGGAAACCACCACTAGACGATGGCGGCTCACCGATCACCAACTACATCGTTGAGAAGATGGATAATACTGGAGTAAATATTGTGGACATTACGTATTGTATATAAGACCGGATAATTAGGAAAGATAAATTAAGAAGTAACAAGAAAACTCTTGTATGATTGCAAGTAACTTTCGTCCAATTTTGGTGTTGACTCAGTTTAAAGCACTTTCTGTCCTAAACGGATGGCTAAGACTCATTTTAGGATGTGTTTTGATAAACTTCAAAACAAGCAATGTTTTTTCCCATATTTGGAATTGACAGCATTGAAATGTCGATCGGCTTAATTTTTATGAATTCCTATAAATCATTTCTGAAAAGACTGCCAAATTTTGTGAGGATATAATTTTCTTGTGCATTAAAATCGCAATAAGATATCTGAATATTACTGAATAATAATAGAGCTAAATGTCTGCATAGCTGAAGTATTTCAGACCAAAACTCCAGAAGTTAACTCTACATTGGCTCCTGTCTTTTTTGTATAAATTTTTTTTACTAATGGAAAATTTTCCTTTTTAGGTGTGGTCAAAGATCTCATCATTCGTACGTAACTGCCACTACAACGTCATGGGCTTGGAAGCGAACCGTAAATATACCTTCAGGGTGCGCGCGGAGAATCTTTATGGGGTCTCTGAACCGCTTACCATGGACGATTCTGTTACTGCCAAGGTTTGTTGTGTTTCCTTCTTTATTTTCATTGTGGTTCATGTTATCTCTATTAAATTAATATATTTTTATCTCTTGAAAAATTGCTGGCAAGTCACTGCTTATGTGGGTATAAAAACTTAAATAGAACGAATTATAATATAGTTGATTCAGCCAATGGTATTGACTTTCTAAGGCCCCTTTTTATAGGAGGATATGATAAGGTTCAAATGTTAGTTTTAGATGTCAAATATTCAACTACGGTGAATCGAAACCTACGTTAGAATTAGATCAAAATACTATATCTACATTACACTACACTAATGACCGGATAACTCTACGAAAATGTAAAAATTCATCTTACTCTGCCATATATCGTACCTACATGAACAATGTCTACTCAAGAATTCGGAAATACGCAAAATCATATAAAATGTTTGAAAAGCAAACTGTCCGTATCTAATC
>DWEE01003099.1:0-10810 GCA_018245755.1 Parelbella macleannani
CTTGGTATTAAATTTTTTAGATAAATCCAGCAGTCAGCCTTAGGCAACCGGCTTCTGGTTTTCGGCCAACGGGACGAGACGGGACGTTGATTATAAATTTTTTTAATTGGATAGTTTAATAAGCGGCTTTTCAAACGGTAATATTCGATTTTATTTACCGCAACGGACATTCAAACTACAACTATCTGAAATTAAAATTCTCGCTAAAAGACTGACTATGGTATGGTTTACTCGATATTTCTAAAGAATTTACGAAAATTTGGCGGTCATGATGTCAGTTTTTCTTTATACGTTATAAAACGTAAAGAATGTTCAATTTTCGATGAATGGTTATACCGTTTATGTTCATGTAGTTACGGTTCAACTCCGTAAAGTGGCCTTGCCCGTCATTAGCATTCCGCCACCAAATACCTTCACAAATATTAAAGCGTTCCAAATTTGAGTGCCACTTTTAAACGCTTCTAGTTTGTTATAGAATTATGGCGATGTTAATTTTTTTAGAGTAGCACAATATTTCTGGATTAAAACCGCAATTACATAGCGTACGTAGTTTCTTGGCAGATATTGTTACAGTCCAGTGTTGCCATAGAATAGCAATTGACATGTCAGGTGAAGTGTCAAGACCATTTTAACCAAACCACATTATGTTGGATGACCTGTTTTAAATGTTTTTATGCACACTTCACGAAGTCCTGACATTGAAACATTCTTCTATCTGCACTGGAACTACGTAGTGGAGTTAAGCAAGCAGAGCGGCGAATTGGTTGTGAATTCAAGAAATTTTAATCTGAAGGGTGAGGGTGCTGATACACTTGTATCCTACATGTGACCACCTCAGTCTTCAAGAGTAAAAAGGCGTCTATAACCAGACTCAAAAATGATAGATATTGACAACTCCTAACATAAATACTGCACTCATACTAATGTACACTAACCCGGCTAAATATACTAACTAGTTCTTTTAATGCATTATTATAAATTCCTAAGTTCCCACTAATTAGTGATCTCAGTAACAACTAATCCCAAGTAATACAAATTGACACTAACATATTGGACACCAACATTCCTACAGTCCTGTTCAAAGTCGGTGTGGACAACGGCGCCTATTACTGGCTGCTGCCTGATGGTGTTCAATTCTCTCGACTTAAAAAAATTTATATTCGAATACACGAGAAAATAACCTTTATAATTTAATAGGATACCCTGAAACCGCATACATTGTAGTATATATGTACAAATACTAAGTCCAATTCGACTGTGAAATTTCCAATTAATCCGGGACCAATACCAATTTCCTCTCGCGTCAGCGGCTTTTTAGCGCCATTCACTGCACCGTAACCCACGTCACGGTTCATGATTCATAGACCGAAGGTTACTTTTCCGGACAGATGTAACCGTGTCCGGTTATGTTGCAGAATGCACGTGTAACAGAAATCCCCGTTCATGGAGTCCACGGGATTTTTTCGATCTGGGCCTGAAAAGAATAGGAAACTACATATTAGGTATTCATCACTGTAGCTGTCATATCCATGATTAAATCCACCAAAGTTTCAGTTAACCAACCCATTTATGTTTTAAGTTTCAGTCTGCTGATGAATAGTTTCATACATAGTTTTGACAAAGGCAGCGATTTATAATAATATCTATATTTTCATTTCGAGACCTTAAGATGAACACAGAGACATTTAGATGAACACAGAACTGTCATAAAACGTGTATTAATATCGTAATACTTATAAAATTCACCTTTTCCTGTGGAGTCAAATTAGTTACATATACCTACCTATTTATCTATATGTGAAGTATTTCATTAGAAAAATTTCATTCTGATTGTAACTTTATTTGGTCCTGAAATTAAAACAAATTACGTAATGCAGTGGCTAAGATATCTGAGTAGGTCATATATTTAACTGAGATAATAAGAAATTTCTTTTGTCTGTCAAGGCCTTTAACGTAACGTGAAAACCTATGTAAGCGTAAGCTACCATATACCTACTAGTTTACTCATAAACTTCTTACCTCGAGACATGTTCGTACATGTTACTTTAAGATACGATTATACCTATACATCAGTGCTAACGTAGGTATTTGAGCGAATATTTGTTTAAATAACTATGAACTTTGCTGTTTATTCTATTTTACAACTAAGGTACCTGCTATGTATTAAATGTTCTTTTAACATAACAATCTAAAAAATAACTGACTAATGGTATAGAAGATTACAGGAGTAAATCGTATTATGTACACTAACCTTAAAATATATATTAGCCTATGTAGTATATTAATATTAACTTTAAGTACTTAGTATGGTATGGTCATCCGTCATAGTAAGATGTTACACTTCTCGTATGCCGATATTAATAGCATGGTTCAGCGGTTGATAAATACTTGGAAATGTAGGGTAAGGTAGGTTTCAAAATAGTTATTTATTGAATATGTAAAATAAATATGTATTCACATAAATTTTTATAAATGCTACAATTACTAAATTAGATACTTAGGTGCATTACTTTCACAAGATACCAATAACTTCGGGCGAAAGAGCCTATTTTACAATATTTTTCCTTCTCGAAGATATACGTTAGGGGTATGGGGGCACTTTTCCCGGTGTCTTTAAAGTGCCATTAAGAGTTTTAGCGAAGTTTAACAACAATTAATTAGTCACAAGTCTGTAGAAGCTGAAACGCTTGTGAAAATTTGCCGCTAACGTGTAACCCAATAGCAGCCGCACTCTTACAGTTTTGATACAGTTTATCGATGACTTACAATTTGCTGTTAAATCAAAGCTAGGAGTTCTACTGGCACTAATAAATGCCATGCTATGTTACATATTTCCATATGATAAACCATCTTTGGGCAAATCGTTTGACATGCGAAATTAATGACTCTCAAATCAATTTAAAACAAAAATGTTATGCACCGACCAGACCGACCAGAAGTCGCATATTTAAAACGCAAGTAGATATAACACATGGCTGCACCGCTGCACGTAACGCAAATTTACGACGTATCGAATAAAACCGAGAAAACACTTGTTAGTGTGTTAGTGTTTGATTCAAAATAGCTGTTGCGCGTTTCAATAAATATTCCATGAACGTGACCTCACCGCTTCAGACGACACCAATTTTTCAGTGGGTTGTGAAGAACTTATTTCTGCTGAAGAGTTACGTAGAGACGTTCATTTTTAGGTGTTCGCAATTTTTAGGTGATTGTTGTCTATTGAAACTATACTCTGTTAATCGAAAACGTGCAGGACAGAGCAGAAAATCTGTTATAGAAGACAATATCTTGAATAAGTAATCTGCAATTATAGCAAATAGTTAAGTTTAAAAAAAATCTATATTTCCTTTCGTGTTCCATTTGCCAAGTCCTAAGGGATATCTAATTTGGGGCGAAATTTGAAACGGATCCTCACTTAAGTGTAAGCTTGCACAGAACTACGTTTCACTAAGGCTATCATTATCGTACCTTTCAATCTCACACTATTCGCAGCGTTCATTCCAGGTGGACTCATAGCGCGTCCCACACTTTCCGCACAGTCTGCTCGGCACCATTATGTAATAAAACTTTTACCACGAGATAAAACGTACTTCATGTTACAAATAGAAGAAGCGCGCAACGTTAACTCTTCGAGCAGCTAAGGTTGGGAAAATAAAAATTATTTTCGTCGTTGTTATAATATCTCCACGCCAGCTTTAGTTTGTATTTTGTATATTATTATGTACAGGGTCTCAAACTCCTTGTTTCATTGTACTTACTAAACAGATTAAAGCTGTGTTGGGGATTTAGTTAAAAAGAATTAGGGTTTTGAGGGTACCCCAAGAACGGAAGACCATTAACTCCGCCTTCTATAGAGTATACCACTGCTCACGAAGTAAATTATTAAAAAATAATGAAATTTTAGCATCATAACAGCCGGCTAACCGCATCCAGCTTCTGCCTGCAGCAAATCGCATGCCGGCATACAAAACAAAATTCACAGGTAGATAGGTATAGCTAACCGAAATCTATTATAAAATTTTAAGAACCTTATCGGCGAACCTTATAATATATAAATACGGCTGTGTCTTCATTAAATTTCATGATGTATAATTTATAAATAATTATGTAATCACATTACCTACTTGCCTAAAACAAGTCAGTCATTATTATAGCGATGACATCGGCCTTCGTAATATCAATTTGACGAAATCTTTAAACAATATGAAATCATATTGGCAATTCATCGAGCACAATTACAATGTTAAATCACATCGGCTTATACATTGGCTACTTTAAAGTCTCTTAAGACGCAAACCAATTTAGTAACATCTAGGTTGAATTAATCACAGTAAAATATTTGAAGAATTTTGATAAGCAATCATTATTTCTGTAATGCACATCTTCAAAATGAACATCATAGGTATATCTACATGAAACGTGGGAGTGTACTACACTCCTCTGCCTACTCCTTCGGGGATTAGGTACAGGCGTGTTGTTACGTTTAATATATATGTAGGTATCTATGTATAAGAATGGTAATGTGCAAATATGTACATATATACGTGTGTTTGTCTAAATATTTCATTAATTAAAATTTTAAGGTAATATTACTCAATCAATATTGTGTTGAATTTTTTTATGAAGTCCTAAGTTGTCCAAATTATATAAATATTATATTCCGTTAATTGCACCCTCGGCGTTGGCAGCTCATAATAGTTCGCGCGCTCGTTTTTGCCTGAAAATATCCTTCCAACGTCCAACTCGTTATTGCTGAAGCGCTGTGACATGATGCTACCGAAATGTCTAGATAAGGTACTGATTTATTGATTTTCTAGATTTACGGCCGTGGTGCAATACTGGTGTCATTTACTCGTTTATGTGCCGCTTAGTTTTATGTGATGGGTGTTCTAAGGTATATTTTTTTTATTTTCTTACAATAATAAAATCAAAGTACCTAGTATTTTCCATAGCCCTAATATCGTATTTTCCCATTTTGATTATTTAAATAGTTTTCTTTGTTCATTCTGATCAGCACCCGTCACATCCAGAAATCTTTTCCTCTCTGTAAAATTCATCCGTTGTTACGTCTATGAGTAATGATTAACGGAACTGAGTCTCCAGTAGATATTATTAGCACAGCAATGTATTATGTATATTAACAGCAGTAGAAATTCATCTTTTGCTAGTCACATAGCTCACCCACTACACTGGGTTCGTTATAGGCTGGGCAGATGACTTGTACTTTTATTTCCGAGCATGACGGTATTCTCGAAAGTCAAACTGCCTCGTAATTCATTACGTTTCGTCTGCACGAACGTCTGTCAACATATCATTGATCAACATCGAATTGATTTTGATGATTCAGATGACATTGACTTGTGTTGTGACAAAAACGATCTGACGATGTCATAAACCACAAATATAATTCATATGACGATGATAAATATCTGTCACTAGTGACAGATATTGAAACTTTTATCAGATATACTGAATAGTCTTTCTAGTTCAACATGAATCATTGAAGGTTCTTCCTTACGTAAATCTTGCAGTCTAAATGTAGGTACTCAGGTATTACTTACATAGTAAGTACATATTGCAAAACAATAAAAGTTTGTGTACGACTTCAATTAACAGGAGAAAGATATTTAGAATTCTTTTCAACATTACGTGCGCTAACTTCTTACGTAAATATATGGACAAAATTTTCTTAACGTGACTTGAATTTACATAAACAACAGCATTCCAAACATTATTCTCAAAGCTGCCTAATTATTTATCTTAATTATTTTTAATATTTGATTAATAGAATGAGCTACCTAGTCGACATGAACTGAGGTTTTTTGAGTCCTTTATGTCCTCGAAATAGTAGAAATCTTGTAATTTTGATCGCAATACTTGATTCTGTTCTTTCAACACCAGTTTTCCGAACACAATACATGAGTGGTACGGTATATATCGAAATAAAATAATATAAGAGCAAGTACTAGACACTTTAAAGGAAGAGTAGGAATGTTCAGTAACTTAAAAGGTTTTGTTTATGAGTTTTCATGCAATTAATTTTTTAAACTGAATGTACTTTCCTGAACAGTTCTTTATTTACATTGCAAACATATTTGTTATGTATTCTACGAAACCACCCCACGTAAGAGGAGAGTCAATATCTATCAGCGCAACATATTAAAGTGAGCTTGAATGAGTAATTTCAGTGTGGATCCTGATAGCAAGGCCTTTCATTCTAAAAATGGAAACATTTTGCACAAAAACTTCAAACGTGTTCAATTTATAAGAAATATAAC
This sequence comes from Parelbella macleannani, assembly GCA_018245755.1. Lineage (NCBI taxonomy): Eukaryota > Metazoa > Arthropoda > Insecta > Lepidoptera > Hesperiidae > Parelbella > Parelbella macleannani. The sequence goes on from DWEE01003099.1 coordinate 6,279, forward strand.
CTGAACACACTTCCCCGGGGAAGTACCACAGGCCGTGTTACACCTCAGTGACTCAATAGTAAAAATACATCTGTACTATTATTAGGGCAGATACTATTGCTAACTGCACTGATACTCGGCTAAAGTAACTAAATCAATTATTACATATGACGCATTCGATTTATCACCATGTCGTAACAGACACTAACAAATGATTATTTATTAAGTAGTAAAATGAATCCTTAAATCAGAACGTAAAATCAACTCACATGCAATCTCCCAAGACAAAAAAAAAGTGACACGAAGGAGTCACACATATAAAGTTCATTTTAACAAACACTATTATTTGAGTAAATCTGTCACAAATTTACAAAAAATTGCATTTCCTATTGCATTTTATGTTTTAAAGACCTTATTATGATTTATGGTTTTTTTTACGTTTTGTAGAACGCTGTCTTCATCCCTCTACGACAAGTTTTGGGTCCTTAATATGAAATTAATTGGATATTGCGACTTTTTACAAATTTTGCTGCTTAGTAAGCGCAGAGAGCATGTACCTACTAATAATATTGATAATTTCTGAAGAGATCTATTTGACTCTACAAAAGCTGCTTTGACCGAATCGTCAACCTGCTTTTCGCGTTCCCATTCGGCTAGACTCTAGTAGGTTAGTGGAAAATGGAAAAGGAGTAGTGTGCAGAATGCTTCTGATGGGTAATTTTCTAACGCCGATATTATATCAACATCCGTTTAAAAGAATTCCAGTAGATTATCGGAATACCGGAAGTGTGTGCGTCACTGAGACGACATTGACTAGGTCAGTTAATTATGTATAATGTGGTGTAATAATATGGTGTAGTTTTTATCTCACGTCTGTCATTGCGAAGTTTACCCATTTGGTCGACTGTTATTTACGCATTTTAGCTTAGTGGCTGAGACTTCAGACTGCGCTCCAGCGATTCTGGATTTAGGTACAGGTACGCATGCTATGTATGTGTGTTTTAGGAATATGTGTCATTTGATGTAACGTGCAAGTCGGGAAACTAACTTCCTTCGCACGCTATAACACGGGGTTCTTCGAATGTAGAAATAAAAGGTTTTTTCAAGGCCGGCAACTCACCGGTATCTCCTATGAAATCGCACAGTGTCGACAGTGACCAATAACCATACTCCAAAATATAGAAAAGTTCTTTATAATGTATTTTAAAGGCGTGTGCCGTCTACCAATTCGCACTTTAAAAAGAGATAGGTACCTACATGTCCAACAGTAGCACGATTAAAAAACAACTAATGTTGATGATATATCACTCTTATAATGATTGTCATGAAAATCTTTAGTCATATTAGTATTACGCTCAACCTAACAACCTAACAACCATTGGGGTGATAGAATTTTGAGGTGAGGATCTGTATCTAGATGGGATATCGTCTTGTGAACTTCTGCAGATAGAAGGTGGACACGACATGCCGAGAACTAGACAAGAAAAAGTTCAATAATCAACAGGACTGTTTAAAAGGTAACTTCGGGCGACAATTTATTCACAACTCCAGAATATCCATTTTTTATACATATGTACATTAATGTACACTCCTGACTTTCTTACCCTCACAGAAAACTACAATACTGCGGATATATAATGTACCTACATACATACATGCGTAGGTACGGAATGTGTCAAAATAAACTCACACGTGGGAGCTACATAAACAGTATGTTATTATTACATTAGTGTCGATGAGTATGCAAATTTAATATTAGTCCACATTGCTTCATGTTACATCATATCATTAGATAGCTGGTGCGTCGCATGCGCCATGACTTAGCCCATTCAATGTAGGTGTTGTACTTCTCTACTACGAGTGTCAGCGGCAATCGTTTATATATTATTGAAAATTTATTAACCAACCAACAACATTCACTTCATCACTATTTTCTTTTAACGTTTCATATAAAGACAATTGTCATATTCATATTATTTTCTTGCTTTAAACGTAACTAATAAAGGAACCTTCAAATGTCGAAGTTTTCTTAAAATTTTATTCCAGTTCGCAGAACCATATAATTTTCTAAAAAGATTCAATCCATTCTTGTATACGAATAAATTGTCGCCATACATAGTATAAAGCGCAACGAAAAAAATACTAACACGGTATCATTTTCACAGCATAATGTTGATCGACTCGGAAACCTATATAAATATGTACACACTTATATTGGAGTGACAAATACCAAATTTATATATCAGCTTACATTATGAAATATTTATAAATAGAACAGAGTAAGTCTCTTATCAGTGGTTTTTCTTATAACTTTATAAAATAATCAAGGCTCGTCTTCACTTTACTTTTACATTCTTAGTAAATGACAAATATAATTAGATTACCGCATAATGCTTTTAACCACCGATCAAATCCATGGTTCACAAAAGTAGTGTGCTTTCATACATCTACAAATATATAGTTTTTATATGTAGGTACATTTTACGATTTTTTATATATGCTACGAGTATTATGACTTAAAATAACGTAAAACAGTTAACCGCAGAGCATAATACTCGTATGTATCAATAGTTGCCGATCTTCCACCGGTCTCTTCTCAGAATGAGAAGGTTATAGTCTGCCACGATGACCAAGTGCCGGTTGGCAGACTTCAAGCAGCCAAAACTTAATATCAATTCTTACCCGTGTTTTTGTAATATTTTAATAAAGGAAACAAAATACCAAGGAAACTACCATAAGCTAGGTCACCAAAATCCATTGACATCTAAATTAATTCTCAAAATCCGTTACGTCTTTAAACAGCACATTCAGAAGCTAACCTCTTCCCATAGTACATTCTACACTTACACGCTTAAAAGCACGTAGTAGTCGTTATATTCTTAGAACCATCACATCCTTTAACCTTCAGAAAGACCTCGAGAGTGTGACAGCTTAATAAAATAGTTTGCGTCAACCGGTGAAAGTGCTTTTGAGAAATCCCCGCTCACTTGATGCAACAAGCCTAGCTACGCATTTTACGGCACGTGGCCTACTGTTTCAATTCTTAGTCTCCTATTAGTTTAAAGAACCAACATTTTGTTATGTATGCTGTTTAATATTGGCGCTTTTTTAATATATTCATTCTTTTTTTAAATAATTAGCATACAAATAAAATTTACTGAAGGTACTGAACAAAAATCTTAGCAATTCCTGATCGGCTTTGAAAGAGGATGTTTAAATTTATGGTTGTATAGTTTAAACTTGTGACAATGACTTGCTAACGACCCCAAATGAGTCGGCATGTCTCAACCTGTCAAGGTAAGTAAAAGTGAGCCTGGCCGGATCTTAGATGGGAATGAACTGATGGTATTTTTTATACATTTGTCATCAGTAAGTTAGATGTTGTTACGTCGAGATGATAGGAGTAGGTCTTTGGACTTCGTCATTGCAACCATTTTTATCACGCCAATGTTGCCATTTACCGCCATCACTATTTGAATCAAAGCAAATGCTATACACGAATTCGCACCGACATCCAACGGGCTGGACCTCAAGAATGACTTTGATCAAAACAGTAATAAAAACGTTGTTGCGAAAGCTTAGTAGAGTTTTACCCTCTCAAATTTCAAACTAAAGACCCTTCGAAGAACCGTTTTACTGATAAATATTACAACAATATAAGGTCCTTAAGGAGCCAAAGTACTTACTTACTCTACTGTCCTTCTTTTTGTGAGGAAAATATCAGAAGCATATCGACCTCATTATTTTCTAAATTTATCTATGGACAATATTTGTTCACGTGAAATCGAGCACGTACCACAAGCGAAAGAGAGTTTCTCAGAACTGGGCACCTTCACCGCCTGATGTAATCAGTATCAAGTCTGTCAGCAAAACTTGAAGCAGGCAGAGAGGCGACGTATATAAATTGAAATATGAAGTATTTGGTCTGAAATTAATCAATAGCAATTTATTTATTAGTCTTAGTAAAAAAATTGAAACGGAAAAATTCAGATTCTAAATAACACATTATGACCTAATTCTGCATAAAGTAAGTACTCCTTTTCACCTTGAAAATCATATTGTAATATGTTTGATGCAAGGTTTAGGTCTACATTTATACCTTTCTACGATATTTGCAAATAATTACTAACAGAAAGAAACAAACCATACAGACATATTTTAATATATTTATGTAAGACGTTTGTTTATATCGCTGGTTAAATATTGTTCCATATTATTGGAACGAAGACACTTAAACCGGCTTGCAATAGGTGTTGAATGGTGGAAAACGTTGCGTAAGAAAAAAGCGACGCATGGAGATTTCCATGTGATTTTCTCTGTCTCTCAATTGCATATAAAGGAGTATTTTTGTGTGCGAGTATCGAGATACGAGCAGAAAGCATCTCAATATTGAATGCGTGGAAAATTATTTTTATCTCATTCGTTGTTTTCAATTATCATTGAGTTATAATGATTTAATTTAGTTATTTTAATTCTATTTATTATTCGCGATAATATATCTAATTTTTAATAAATGAGTATTTCTTCTCAAGCATCTAATAAAACTGTTCGAT
>DWEE01003100.1:0-10809 GCA_018245755.1 Parelbella macleannani
TTTTGCCGATCGTTATGAGAGCTATTTTAATTAGTGGCCGTGTAGCTCGACTAATAATAATTTGAATATTCACTTTTTATTTCGGTTTTACCCGAAACACTAACTGATACAAACAAATATGTCACAGTAAAATTTTGTACCAAAACCAATTAAGCAGAAAGCTCGATATTGTTAGGGACTTAAAAAAAAATCCCTCTAAACCAATTTACTTTAACCTATGGATAACTTTTATTAAAGTGTATAGTTTGTTTCATAGCATTATGTGTTATTTACCGTTAACATACGATTTTTTTGTAATCTCTACTTTTCCGTGTGACTCTGCTCAACCCCCTGGTCATAATAAATTGGGTAACTAACAAACGTCGACTACTGCGTGTTACCAAACGAGCACAGAGCCGCACATGACGAAATATCACCAGTACAGTGGGTACAGTCAACGCCCTAATCACTGACCGCGACCGGCCTTTATGAAGTACGTACACGTAATCGTTTTGACCTATTCAGGTTTAGTTTTAATGATATATGCTATTTGAATATCAGTTTCGTACGTTAATATACATTGAAAACGAATGTTTCATTTTAATTTGAAGTGTCCATCGTTTTAGAAACTATCTATTAAAACCGTCGTCATCTCTGGTAATCGCAATAAGCGAAAAATACGCCAATATATCGACCCTTTAAAATGGTTCGTGAATACAGCGACGGTGGCGCCGCCAACGATAGACAGCACAAACTACCCAACTATGTATATAACTCGTTATATTTTTTGTATCCTGACATACACTTCTATATAAATATTACAGCCCATATAAAGCTACGTTTTGTTATCCATTGACAATTTCTCTGGAATTAGAAATAATAAAGTAGTAATTTAAAACTGGTGTTATCTAAACAACGCGTAGAAAACACCTTACGTAATTAGCGTTATCAAAACTTTTTCGGTTCAACGCATTTAAATGTTCTCACAGTTCCCGACAAAGCATAGCAGAGGAAACACTGCATAGCACAGATAAGATAACTCTAATAATCCTCGCTTCCGTGAATACAAACTTGATCGTCCGCTAAGTAATATATTCGTCGTGATAAACTTGTCAATCAACTGATATAAAATATAAATTATTCGAATGAACGAAATTATTGCGTCATGTTAAAGTTGTTGTTTATCGTATCCAAAAGCGATGTGCACGTACGAACAGAATGGTGAATATAATAGAGCACGTCGAGTTTGAAAGGGACTCGGTGCTCTCTGCTTGCCCCGAAAAAGCCCTGGCGTGATTCATACGCTTTCTACAACGTGCATATTGCTTCAAATAAATTCAATAAGAATATTACATACATATCTATCCATCTGAAAATAAAACTTTGAAACCGTTGAATAAATTCCGGAAGGAAACAAAATCAAATATTTCACTTCTCCGGTTCAAAAGTTTGATGCGTCGAGAAAACTAACACCGAAATTCGTAGCTCGCGACTTTAAAATATAAGATATGAGAAACGATCGCCACTTGGATCCGGATTTAGTGCCTTGCGACAAAATTTATGCCAGGACTCTTGCATAAATTGCAACTCCCCCACTAAATGTATCCATTACACGTTGACACTTTTTAAGGTGCAATTCCTTTAAACCGACACACCGATTATTTATCGGTTACTTTGGTTTGGGTGTGCGCCAAAGCTATATATAAAACATAGGGCTGTGAGATTTACACTATTGTCAAAACATTTTTACACAAAATACTCGCAGAGATTCTTTAACATATGATTAGAATAAAATTTTTTTCATTGAATAAACCGTTTCTTGACCAATGGCTGTTAAAGTGCAATTTGTAGTTGACACGACAAGTTCACTTTCATGACTTTATGCCTTGGAAACACTTTTGAATGATGTTGTTTTTAACAAAAAAAAAGTAACATCTTGCCTGTAATTCTCTAAGAAATCCCCTACCTTAGGCAGAGGGGTGTAGTACACCTCCACGTTTCACCAGTTACGTTATATCCCCATGGAATAGGTGGTGAGCCTATTGCCATACACCGGACACAGATCCAGACTCCGAGTCACTATACAAATTCTAAATTAAAATAATCCAATAGTACCCGACCACGGATTTGAACCAAAGGACCTCCCGATCGGCAGTTGCGGTTGCGACCTAACTTTATTCTGAACTAAAACATTTACAGCCTTTTTGTGATTTCTCTTCACAACATAACGAGTAAATTACGAATTATATTCGTTAATTAAAATTAATAAAATAATTGCGTATTTGTTGATCATTAAAAATTTAATTAAATAATATATTCGTTAATTACTTTTATATTAATAACATAACTCTGAGTTTTTTATTTTTATTTTTTACTCGGTGATAAAAATTTAGTAATAAACATTACACTGTATTAAACGTCGTTAAAATTATTAAGATTACCTCCGTTCCCAACCCAGAACTACAGGAAGTTTCTTTACGGTGATAGAATTCAGATGAAATGAGATCGAAACAAATAAAATGAAAAAAATAAAAATGTCTATCTTACATACATACATTCTTATCAAAATATCATTTTCATTAAGCCAACAGTTACGAAGGTTTGCTGTCAGTACAAAGTTCTCTTAAAATCGTTTTCGTAGCGAACAACGAGTATTACCACAATATCTCCTATATACGAATCGAATCGAATCACCAACATACGCTCAACTTGTGCGAAGTTGAACGCTGTTCACACATTCCGTTTAAACTTTCATATTGCCGTAGTAATATTAGTTCTTCGAATAGTTTTCCTTTGGGGGGAGTCCATAAAATGTGATAGTTCAGTAATATCTTCGTCTGGCTGTCTCAGTGTGCGCGAGAAACGAGCGACGAGCTGAGCGAGTGGAATAAGCGAACTGTCAACGTGACAGCTACTGATAAGTGTCAAACGATACGTTTGAGATCAGAGAGAAGATAAATACATAATACTGTCTACAATGATTGGATGCTACTTAGGGACTACTGACATATCTATGGCCATGGGCTTTACTTCTTATTCTGAGAAGAGTTTCCATCAGTAGAACGATTAACTATGTATTTGATCTTCGCCAATTGTTACATCCTTCATGATACTTTTATACCTCCAAGGGTCTACAAGTCAAAGTGAACTGATTATACTCGTCGCTAAGTAAACAAATATGAGACTAAATGGCTTTTGTAATAGACACCAAGTTTAAGTGAGCTTAACGTCTTCCGATAGAGCAACTCTATCTGTAAACCCGAAGATTTGATTATATGGCGCTTATTATTAAATAAATAAATAAATATTGGGAGAGGCGAAGGTCTAATAGGTGCTCAGAGACTCATAACGCAATGTTATTTTTATATATCGTATTAGTAATAAAATTACTTAACATGTATTTTAGATACGGCTATATTAGTTCTGCAAATACAAGGTCATCTTCAGAAGTACCGGCGTCAATGAACAATGTCACCATGTAGAAACATTCGTGAAACCGTACCGCTAAATATGCAACAAGTTGAATACTTAAGCGCTTATAGTTTCAAAGCAATTCAGATAAGAAAAAAAAATCTTTCCCCCACATTTTTCGATCTTTGTCGCTAATCGTTCATTAAATAATCGTCTAATATAATTTTTATTTTTATAACGACATTTGTGTAACAATATTACTTATAGCACATAATATTAGGATGGGTAGACAGCTGAAACATCGCAATAATTACATATGTATTTATATATACATATATATATATTTCTAGTTACTCGGTTACCTACGAAATTATCATCATTAAGTACATATTTCGTAGACGACCCTTTAATGTATACGCTTCAACAATTTGGAAATGTAAACAGTATTACTCTATATTAGTAGTTGCAAAATAACTCTCGAGCACCATTTGCTCATTATGATTATTAATATTTCAGTGAAAGGAAGATTATAAACTTTATAATGTAAACCTCTCGTATGTAATGAAAGATACGAATATATGTAGTTATGGGAAGTTCTATTAGTTTTGAATTCAATTTTAAAATAGAACAAAATTCTCTCATCGAAATATAAATATACGTAGGTATATAGTATCACTTGTCAACTTGGTAATAAGCAATCTTGGATCTAGAAAAGTTGAACGTTTTACTGCTAAGTAACGTTTACGTTTTACTACAATCAACTCTACCTACTAAATTCGCTGACGATTCTTAGGACTGTTACAAAATCTTGGTTCTTTCTGTCTGTCTCCAGTGCCATTAAACCAGGAACATACGACAGGCGCTGCTGCCAAGCAATATTAACATAAAAATCGAGAGCAATCTAATCTACCAATATTTAAATAGCTATCGGTCCCCTCTGCCTGTCACTTAAGGGACCTGGCGTGACGATTAATAAAAAATAAATTTGTTATTTACACGACATGTTTATGTAAGATAAACGTCTAAAAGTCGCACAAAATTCGCAATGTCGCGATCTAAACCGTCCCACTTAAACGCAACACTCCGTGTTCTGGCCGCACTCCAAGCTGTGAGTGGTCGCAGATGACGAGAGGACTTAGTACCGCGTTGGAACTTGCGGCTCCGCGTGTGACGTCATCTTTCCAAAAATAAACCCCCATTCCGACGAGCATATTCGCACAGTACACTTATTCAAATCGATTAGTAAAGTCGTAGAACTTTACTTTAAAACATTCTGGAATTAATGAAATTATCGTTTATAATTAAAGTATGAGATAATGTCTGTTCATTTATACTTTAGCGGTAAGGTTTTATAAAGTAGCACTTCATTCGTTCGCTTATGGAAGATCATTTATAATTCAGTTTACGTGTGACCGTCAAATAGAACAAAGAACCAGGTTTTTTACAAAGACTAATCATTAAAACTGAGAAGAAAAACCCCGATAAGAAAAGAATCATAAGTCCTTCTGGTCGGGAATCACACTCGGAACGATGAGCACATGAATTTTATAGTGACGAACTAATCAAACGAAATGTTAATATAATATACCCAGTTGTAACGCTGGCGACAATCGTAAGGCTTTGTTATTCTATGTAGCGTTTATAACTATGTCCTGGAAGCATTCGTTGCACACGAAGTATGTATGTACCTATGTGATAGCAGCAGTGTCGTTGCGACAAAGAGCTGAGCTGCTGGAAGTGATTAGGACAGAATAGCTATTTAATCCGAACAAATAACACCTCCATAGGTCCTTTGATTAGTTGGTCTTGGTTAATCTGACTGCCGAAGCAAGGGTCGTAGGTTCGATTGCTACCCGAAACAAACATTTGTGTGAAGAGAATTTGGGCTGTTCTGAGTCTTTGTGTAAAAGGATATCTATAAAAATCCGCCACCTGTGATTTTCATCTTAACTAAATGCATAATTCGGTTGTCAACTACCCTCGCATCAAGTCTACTGCTGGCATTTCATTAATCCCTCGTTCCCGGAATGCACTCACCGTCTAACCCAGTTTCGGGAAGTGATCTCGTAATCAGTGTGGGGCGTGCTCACTGCATACTTAGCTGCGTACATTAATACTATGTAGGCCAATATACAAAATATCAGTTAGTTAGATCATTGAGAGCAACGCTTCATATTTAAAACCGCTAATATAAACTATGAATGATCGAAAAATGTTTTGGACTTAACAGTCAATAAACCTTTTAAAGTAAGGTTGTATTAAAATTACTCTCTACATACATATAAATCGTGTGATCGTCATTATTAAAAAATAATTAAACCTAACGATGGCACTAGCGGAGTTTAAATATTGATTCGTGTGATAAATTATTTAAGTATCACATATTACTTATAGTAGAGTACTATTTTTTATAATAGTATTATTATTATAATCGTCTTAACGAATGCATTAAAAAAAATGGCGCTGGCTAATCGCTGTATGGCGGTTACATTAATAAGCGATGATGGAGCACTGTTACGTAAGAAACTGTCATATCCAGGAGAAGGCAGTTCCCTGCGCTTTGTTTCAGCAGAAGCAATGAGCTTCCGTTTCCACTTCTAATGTATATCTTCGCGCGGAACGTCGCTCTGTTGCGAATTTTGAATACCATTGCAATTTGTGGAATAATTATATTATCTTCGGGGAACTCCATGAGAAGCTTTTGAAATATATTAATTTAATTTGCTACCGCTTACCGTTGTACGAGACGATTTGAGGTCACATTCAGTATCAAATTATATTTGAAGCTATCAAATTTTATATGGCTCTATGAAACCTAACTCTATGATTCCTTACACTTTGAATGTCTTCTCAGTCGTATACTTCATTTCTGAAAGACATGCCCGTCCTGAACGAACTCATCTTCGAATAAAGAAATAAATATATTATTAACCCGCCCTATACGTTGCTTTTTGATCATGTGTTAGACTGTCCTGCTATGGCCACACAGATGACCCCACAATGAATGATGTAGGAATCCAAACATCGAGTGATCAGTGCGACTAACCGATAGATTCAATAGAGAAATCATACAATACCTGGGAAATAATTTGAAACAAAACACTTTCAGAACATCATCATCACAGAACATCATCAGAGATAAAAGTATGGATATTAACATATTAGAGTCTATTTTTAAGTAATAGAGTGTTAAAAAAATCACGTATGCGAATTGGTTTATCATACTAATCCTTTTATTTATCTCCGTGCAAGGACAGAAAAATCCGTCTTGGAGTGTTCATAAAACATTATTAAATAATACAATATTATATAAAAAGTGTGAAATAAAATCTGAATTTGAAGAACGCATGATTTATCCGAAACGTTTTATTTCTATCAATAACAATCGAGTGGTGTTTGTAGATAGTACGAAAAACAACGAAAATATTACGCAAGGAAAAAATACCCATACATATTTATACATATAACCATGAAATGACCTTTCAACCTAATATAAACAAATTAATCTAGTGGCGGGTAGGCCGAAAACCAATTTTTGGAGGCGCCCCTGACCCTGTGTGGTGTACACTTGACACGTGACGAGGGCCGGGAGTCACTTAGTTACCGCGCGACACACTGCCCTGAATCTTATACAACTTTAAAAGTCTTTAAAGGTATCGTAGGAGAAAAGAATGTTTTGGAAACATTTCGTAGACATTCGGAACAATTAAATTATTTCAAAGTGACCAAATACAAAAATAAATTTTGAACATACTCGTAGAGACGAAAGACCTAACGCAGCCATTACACATTCATCAATCGCTAGCGTGAATAAAACTTGAAAATATTTCGAAAATGAAAATTACTTCATTTTCACTTTGAACTGTTTGAAAAGAAGAACAGCAGGAATTGGTTACTTCCCAAATAGACAGTGTGTATTACGTTGTTCAAGCCCAAATAAATGCTACAGATCCAATATATCCGTATGTCCATAATATAGCCGAGGCCTGATACCGCAACTGCGATGACTTTGCCGCGCTAAATAAATTACCGAAGGTCGGTATTGTGTTCTGATGCTATCTCGGCGTACTTCATTCCACTGAGTACGTACTGCGTGACTATTAAAACATCGCCATTAGTCTTTAGAGCGCCGCGTCTTTTGGAACAAGATCACTTAGATCTGATACCATTCGACGTTAGAGTATAAGACTACAACGGTTAGGCAATCATTTTTGTAAGAAAATTTAGGCATTCAAATGTTTACAATGAAATGCTTATCTCGGTTATAGTCAATTAGTCTGTCATACTCGAGGTTTTTGTTTTTCATACATCAGTTTTCATAAAGTTTAAAGACTATTTTGTGAAACTAGGAGTTATTACCGCAGTTTGTTCTTAGGGTCAACTTATATGTAATTAATGGTCGAACGGAAACGGGTTTGCTGACGACGATAATGATGAAAGTTAACTAAGAGAGGCGAAGGTAACCAATGAAGATGAGCGTCGTTTAAAAAAATTGAATACTAAAGGTAATACTTATTTGATCAAAAATATGCTGACCTGATTAAAGAGGATACCGTAAGTCACTTTGTAATTACACATATACCTAGTTCTCCAATCGGACATGTCGATTTGTTACTGAACCGACACCCCGTATGTCACCATCGCTGAAGCTCGCCACCGCGGAGCGCCGATGTTTTTGTCGCGGCCACAATAAATTACCGAAGGTCGGTATTGTCTTCTGATGCTATCTCCCCGCTCGCTCCGTCCGTCCGAGTGCGCAGTTACTCTGTCGCGATTTATAAACCGCCATTGTCTTTAAATCGTCCTCCATTGCAAAATTACTTCATTCCTCGGGTATTTGTGATTCAGAGGATTCGTGAAGAAATTTTTAGGAAATAAGAACTTTTTAGTATTGCAACAAAGTTACATTACAAAAGATTACATAATCATATATGTACATATGTGACACTTAAGAATACTCAAAATACAGCATTTATTTAAAAAAAAACAGAGGTATTTAAAAATACAGTACCTACATAGCAGTGTTATATACAAAGATAGTAATAATTCCGATTCCAGAAGAAGGGTACGACAATCACATCACAGTTTTTTATTTTGTTAGGTAATTATTATTTATTATTAGGTCATTGATCATACAATTAGATCTAATGTTCGCTCCAAAGTATATTTCAATTGAGTGAAGACACGAGTCAATAATCATTAAGTAAAATCTTATGAACCCACCGGCAGAATTTTAAAACTGTTACTTAACGATAATGAAGTGCTGACCGACTTCTTAACGTGCCCTTTGTATTTCGAGAATTCATTAAAAAGTTCCACGTAGCGGTCAACGAACAAAAGGTCGAAATCGATGATGTTGCAACTTGATACTGATTGCAATATGCCAACACATCTGAACCAATGGGCACTCGAGCACAAAAAATGAAAACATGAAAACTAAAGTATTCCAAAAATAAACAAACTAGTATTACTTATCGCAGTTGGATTGTGCATTTATTCAAAGCAACAAAATGTAGGGAAAAACTTAACTGCAACTGCTTTGAGACAAGTTATTCCGCCATCACCAGTATTGTACGCGGATGCAAACAAATAAATAACGAAGATTACTTTAAATTGCACCGACGTTATATTCGCAGGGGAGTGCCGTTTTCCTTTTAAATAATTCTCAATACCTTATAGCGCAACTTCAAGTTTGAGGCGTCTCCAATTAGTTATCAATTCTTATGGGCTATCTACCGTCCCGGCGTTGAATTCCTCTGTTGACCTTTACTGATCGTCGAGACATGTATCTACCGCTTCAATGTGAGATATTATTATTGTCACCAACTCTTAAACATCTTCCACGGAGAAGCATTATATTATATCGCAAACGATTTGTCCAAGTGGACAACACAAATGAGATCAACCTTTTAGTTGCAAATTATATCGGATATTTGCATATTACGAAAAAGGCGCAATCAAACGATTTCAACGTTTACCTTTCCGCAATATTGGTCAATATTATACGATGTGTTTTATATTTTCGAAGAACAGGCAAACAAAAGATATGCATCACATAGGAGCAGGCAGATAAAAGTTTTCTATATCTTCAGATGCATCGCGAGATATGATTTGCGTGTACAGTTGTTGAGCATTCATTTAATCATTGACCCGCGCGCGGCACCGACCACAACACGTGACTCGCACGCCAAAACGCTAGCGGTGATATTAAAAATCAATCTAGCGAACACCCGCCGAGTACATGTTAATAGTTGGGAAAGGCTATTGGCGAGCCATTACGACGTAGTTAATAGACACCGAATAAAACACTATGGGAAATGGGATAAGCGCGCCTTTACACCGCGTTGTAATACGTTAGATAGTGTAGTGTTTAGAATTTTATAATTTAGTGTATGTATAATGTAAAAAATGTAATGTAATGAAAAAAAATAGCCAAGTAATATTAACAAAGCCATCTATAATGGTTTGTATACCTACTTTTGGTATGATTTTCTATATTGCCTTATATACCTACATCAAATATTTCAGCCAAAATTCATTTTCACACCTCCGTTGATATGCACATCGGATATTTCATCGATATTAACTTAGTTTGGCACATGTCGAATATGCGAAGTCCAATAGATTTCAAAATTAGATTTACAAATTTTTCGATGCATTAGGAATTTAATATTTGATTATTATATAGTATTCTTATATGTTTGACTGCGTCGTTAGTCTGGTGGTTGCAAGCGCGAATGTTGATCGGGGGCGTCCAGGCATCGATATCCGGGTTCGGCAAAATATTATTAGACTTTCTAAATTGAAATACCCAATAGCAATATTTAGCACGTCCCTGATGTATGGGATTCACTTCTCAGCCTACCCCCTCGTCGAAATATCGGCGTAATTTGATGTTCTTATATTTAAGTATTATTTTCGAAAAACTATATAGTTACTAATAACGCATTACGCGTACGTGTAAGAGGCGGTCACGTTAAAACGCCTTGCCATTAACCTGCGTACAAATTGGGGCCGGCTCAGGACTCGCCGCCTCCACTTAGCCAATGACAAATACCTACGTGCCTGTCTTTACTACATACATAAGTATGTATATACTTTCGGTTCGTGAAGCAACTATTCAATATATCCGTTATATATTTACAGTAAATTCTACTTTTTATCATCATTTGTCACTTAACAAATCACTTACTTACATATTACGAGCATTAAATTCAAATTTAGTAAGAGGTTCCTTCAATTTCAATCAAAAACTGGACTACTCATTTTGCCCTTATCACATCAATTCAATTTTTGGGAAACAAACATCTTTAGCGATATTGCGTTCAAGGCACACACACACAAATAAAAAAAAAACATGCGTGCGTACAAAGTACACATGTCAGAAGTGAAACTTCTTTGGCGAACTAATTTATAAAT
>DWEE01003101.1:0-10808 GCA_018245755.1 Parelbella macleannani
TGTTTTTGGCATCGTAATTAGAGATTTTACATTGCGTTTACATTTAAAAAATTAATTTTGTACACAGATTACGGTAAAATTAACTAAATGTAATCTTCCCGTAATCAACATTGACTTATTGTTAATCGCACGAAAGCAATTATTATAATGTTCAAATTGGCGTTAATTCAGAACGTAGGTACATGATGTCAGTAATCAATGAGAAAAAATATTTCACTAATTATTAAAAATGATGTGAAATATATCTGACAATGCATAGATATATGTTTCAGACTGAAATCATAACATTTACTTACTGTCTCACATAACTGCTTCATTACTGCGTGTTGCGCTTTTGAGGAAACAATAATCAATTTCAGTAATCTCTTTAATTTGTGTACCTCTAACAAATCAGTTCACCTACAGCCCATTATAAACACTTTGAAACTTAAGAACTAACTTTAAGATTTATTACAGCACTGTTGCTTTACGAGAGCTAAGTTTAAGTTTTAAGTTTTGCTGCTTATGACATTGACTAAACTTAGAAACTAATTTTCTTTTGAAGCCAGAATCAAATATATGAACATTCGCTGCGATAAAATAATAAAAATACTATGTGTGTTCAATTTATATAGTTTTAGATAAATCGATTGGTGTAATATACGAAATTATGTCCAGTGTGAGATATACCGGTAGTCCAAAGAGGTTGAGTGTGAAGTTAAAAAACAAATTGAACAGTGTGCAACAAATAAAATGTAAGCCTGAACATCGGAGCTCTTCGTTGGAGGGGTGGATACAAGGGTGAGTAAACATATTTACTTATCACCACCCCAAGCCCTTTTTTTTTAATAATTTCTTTATCTTGACGTAATCTCAAAGAATCAAAGTTTGATTTTTCAAATTCTCTCTTGATGACATATAGTTTGATATTAGTGTCAGAAACATTTACAATTAATTCGAATTAAGAAATCGTATTTTTCGCATAGAATACAACATTACTGCACCAACTATTATAATTACTCTTATTTTTAAAAATCCATGATGTTTTACATATCAACCTTTTATACGTATCAATGTTTTTTTTGCAGTCCTAACCTATAATTCAAGAGTAATGCATACTTCGAAGATGTCAGATAATGAATAAATTGCGTCAAGTAAAATACTTTACAATAGATTGCAGTAAAATCATAAGTCATCATCCTCACTTTTGCAAAAACTTATAATAAAGCATATTTTACTTTTACAAAACTCTTAAATATAGTTTTTTACAAAACATTTTTTTAAAATAGGTATGAATGTAAGTAAATCAATTTACACATTAAAATTAAAAGTAATTTATTCTATAAATATACAATACCAGTCTTGCACAAAAAAAATTCAAATATTCAGTTAAAACGATAAAACACTTATTAAATATATGCCTAAAGAAAATACGCACAGATTATATTAATTTATCACTACAGTAGTATACAAATATTAAAACATAAATAGATATAGTGCAAAATGATGCTATTTTTTACATATAAATATACATTATCACTAAATGAATATACAGTGAATAATAAAATTGTAAGTTACATTAAGTTATAAAATTTGTAATCGGAATAGCACTGACCTTGTGGATATTTTCGAGTTAGAATATATCGGTCAGATGGAATTTACATTATCTCATTACGACTGAACATCAGAAGGTATGTGAAAATGCATGTAATTTCATTATATAAGCATCTTATGCTTGTCATTATGTCACTAATCTCAAATAGACCAATCGGTCATTCCTGCTACATTGTAGCATCATATTCTAATATATTATCGAATCGGTACTAGCTTGTCGGCTGGCAATAGTTTAACAACACAATCAGTACAAAAATCAGTCCCTGCGTTATCAGTCCATCTCGCTCCAAGGAAACCTGATTTTTGACAACCAACACAAAGAACATTCGTTTGATAAACAGGAGATGTCTCGTCCAGTAACCTTTGTTCTTTAGCTGCTTTTAATAAATCCAACATGTATTTATTACCATTTTTATTTTCAAACAATGATATTGAATCATAGGCCTCGCTACCATCATATGGGTCCTCCATTTTAACGGGGACATGTAAATGTGGAAAGAATGTTGATTTCTTATATAGTACATTCTTAGTTTTATCTTTGTTCAATCGTTTAGGTGCTCGACCGGGTATAGGTAAGCCGGCTTTAGCTAGCTTCGCAAAATATTTCTGCAGCCTACTCATAACTTGGACTGGAGTTCTAGTTCCCAAAGCATCAGCAATTTTTTTATATCGTCTAGCTTCTACAGGCTCTTCAGGATATACTTCAAGTAGCTCTTCCAATCTTCTCTGTTCCTCGCATGACCATAACTGGTTGAAAGTCTCAGGTTTGCTGTCAGTGAATTTTCTACCCCTTACTTTTGTCTCATCATTGTCCTTTACTTTGTGATCTTTAAGAGTATTTTCATCATTGAGCACATCTATTCCATATTTACCCCAATCAAACTGTGGAATGTTCGCGATAGTTTGTCTCGCAGGGAAAACCTTGCCCTGTTTGATATCATTAACAAATGTTATTGGTTCTTCTAAAGCCTTGTTTTGACATTCTACTAAATATTCTATGTCTTGCAACGCTTTTGTTTTCTGTGCTTCTAATTTCACGATGTACTTTAGAAGCTCGCAATATTCTTTATTACCACGTAAAGCTAAATGGTCGGTTTCAAACGCAAACTCTCCTTCAGAATCAGACTGTTCAGTTGATTCCATAGTTAGCTGAAAAAAGAATTATATCCTATATACAATTTATGAAAGCAAGAGCTATATATGTTACAGGTACTGAGATAGTTACTTAGGGTATAAACTACACCGCAATAAACACTAATTTGAGTACAAACCTGTACAGTGGAGATCTTTGTGGAATGTAGACTTGAGTGGAACTAATAGTAAGACTTAGAGATACGCTTTTTGCCTAAAATTTAGAAGAAAATACTCACGACTTAATAATCGGTATGTACCAAGGAACATTAATACCAATTGTAAAATATTAATTCAGAAGGCACACACGCAGCACAGCGTACACATTTCAAAATGACATTCTCATGAATGGTCAATACGTCAAACCCAGGCATACCAAAACGTTTCGTTCTGAATAAAAATATAACATTCGCTACGTACGATCAAAAATATTTAAGAAAAAAAGTGTAAAGTTTTAGGATTTTCAGTGCATTAAATGTGTTGTATATATCTATTACCACAAAATATTGACAAACATTTTACGATTCATATAAAAGGCATTGTCAAGTCAAGGTTTCTGAACGTACGGAAACTTTTATATTGCACGCCATCTACCGGAACGTTGACAAACTTACTTGACTTTAATCTGTGCATTAAATTTAGTTCAGTTGTTTGAACACAGAGGGCGCATAGGACTATTTAGTACAAAAAACTTTCAATAATGTATCCGACGGTTTAATTTTAATAAAACTAAGGCTTTTTTACAATTTTTACAAACTAATTGAATAATATTCAAATCATTTCAATTAATGAAGTTTCTTTAACATTACAAGTTTAAAATTTTTATGTTCCTTTAGCTAACAATAAAATTATAACAGCGTCCTTGGCCTACAAACGCGCACATAAGCCATTTTCGTTAGTACCCTGAGGGATACTACTCATAAAAAAGTGAAGAATTCTTAAGTCTGACGCAGCCTTTCTTTTAATAATGTTAGATTTGATATTATATTGTATTGAAATAATTATTTCAAAATATTTTAGCTGTAAAATGTAATTTAATAAGACATAAGGCTATTATGATTATATTTTAGTCATACAGAACTTTTGAACATAATTAAAGTTGTTAATAGTAGTGCTAACATTAGCAGTAAACATTTTAGTAGATATTATATTATACATAATAGTAAGTAGGTAGATACTTAGTGTAACGCAGCGTCTGCGGAAATAATTTACAACTAGCGGAAATCTTCATTGATGATTTTTAAAACTTGTTGAAATAAAACAATCGTTAATGTACTTTCACTTTCATCATCATGAATTAGCAATAATAATTTTAAATCAGTAATTTGACAAACACATACGTCTTTAGTATTTTTTTAATGAGTAGGTAGTTAGGTACCTACTCAGAGGTAGGTATACCTATGTATAATAACATTCCTGTTGTTATAATCAGAAAGGTTGGGTACCGACAGATATGTGTTAAATTCAGTAAATCACTTAGTTTAATTTCAAATAGGTACCTACCTATATCAATTTTTCTGTTTAAATACCTTGAACAGGACACTCAAGAGCAAAATACAGCATGAAAGAAAAAGTAAGAACTGGCACATTGCCAATATTGCCAAAATTCTGATATCCCGAGTTGCCAACATAAAGCGGGCTTAAGTATGCAGGCATAACTTGAGTCCTCTGCTTTGATTAATCAAATGTACAAAATAAAACTTTTACGCTTTTCTTAACATAATATTTTCGCATACATTACGGACACATTTAAATATTCAATATCTATTTAAGTAATAACGACAAATAACTCTGCAATGTTTTTCTATAAGAATAATTAGTTTCTGTGTAATTAGTTTCCGGCAGCCCATCGCGTAATATTATATCTACATTTAGTGTTACGAAGGACGCATTAAGCATTCCGTCCTGGTTGTAAATATAATTAAGCAAATATCGTAAATCTTAATTGGAGGCTTAAGTATATACAAGTTACACGCAAGCAAATTTTAATCAGAATTATTACCTACTGTAATTTTGAAAGACTTTTGGGGTTAGGTTAAGACAAAGATTTTTGTACAAGAATGGTAAGTATGATATCCCTATAGATACTTACATTAGATGCTTTGGTAAATATACAGCGGGAAATTTCCATTTAAATTATATTTTACCGCTATACCGCGTTCCTTATGGGGTAGGTAGTGCGCACGAAATCCCAAATGTCGCTATCTTACAAACTGGGCGTGTGGTATCTTACAAACTGGCCTTCTTCTTATTCATCACTTTCTTCATACTCACCCGCCTTAGGTATAACATCATTATAATGTTCACTTAGCCACACACACAATCGACGCTACTTCAGTGAAACATTTCCCTGCAGAATCTAACAGCAGCGTCAAGTAATGTTTATCATGGCAGTAAATTACGAATTGAGCAGAGTATGCGGAAAATCGTATTCTTACCTGAAGACTAATTTATTCACCAATATATTGTTATTTGTTGTTAGTAGGTCCCTCAAATGTAATTTTTGTTTAACTTCTCAAATATTTATATAAATTTGAGTAACCCAAGGAAACGATTTCGCCAGTCTTTTGTTTTCCAAAGTGGGCGAGAACGCGCCATCGTTGGAGGCGTTCGTAGAGGCCGCAAAATTACTATAGAAAATAGGATATAATACTAAAATAATGAAAGAGATGTGGTCGATTTAAAAAAAAAAACAAGGTTTAATTATTTACAACAGAAACCGAATATGGTATGCTTTAAAAACAAATATCTACCTTATTATTATGTAATGGACGGTAAGGTAAAAAATTTTTGACTCTCAAAGTCGGCAGTTGATGAACTAAGTTTAAGAAACTATGGACAAAGGTAAGTGTTTTGATTTAACAAATAGGAAGCAATATTAAAAAACTTGGTAATACAACTTCAGAAAAGAACAAGTTGAAAACGAAATAAAATCAACTATCAGAAATAAAATAACCTGCTACTTTCATTACAACTCATTTTATATATAACTTACGTTAGGTTTTTCGTTGGATGAAGTAGAAATTTTATAGGGCACCAGGTTTCTGGTGTCTGTATGAAGGCGGTGATAGACATGTGTTTATTGACAAAACGCAAGTGTTATTTGCTTATGCGTACAGGTCGCAGTAGTACTGACATCAAAGTAGAACGCGTGTCAGTAACAACGACTAGCAGGAACTCTGGACCCGTTACGGTCAAAACCTTTATGTTAATTTTTTTTCCTTAAGTTTATTGAGTGGTTAAATATTTAGGTCTTAAAAAAATCCTTTATTATCATCATCACATCAGCCTCTACTGTTCTACTGCTGGATATGTCTTTCCCAAGGTGTGCCACAGATTTCATCCAGCCGCTACCACCCCTCTATTTAAGGTCGTCGGTCCAACCAGCCATTCAATTCAAATTGATATTTGCTTATTTGTTTAAAATATTATTAGGTACAGAGATACAATAATAATTTTAAAATGCTATCGTTTTAACCTGGTATATTCCTTAATATTTTAGAAATATTTATATACGTTTTTTTCGAAACGAAATTAGTTAAATTTAGAAATGCTTTTGCTCATTTTCTAACATTTGTATTTACTATATTTTACATATTAGTTTCGAAAGCTTTAAAAAAAATATGTAATTATTGTTTTGTTTATCTAGTTAACATGATCAAATATTTATAGTTTACGTACTGGAAAGTTTGAGTAGCGTGTGACAATTTACTTAATTAAAAACCAATATATGAAAGTTACAAGAATTTTATAGAACAAAAGATAAGTGGCTGTAAAATAATGAAAAGTTTTTGACCAAAACTTACTTACTGCAATGGGTCGAGCCCCAAGAGCGTGTCGCCGTCGACCCTACATACATATGTATTGGGATATTTTCCTTTGGTCGTCTCTCTATTTATTAGGCGGCTCGCAACAAAATACACCCGCTGTATCAACTTTCACAACATCCCCTGAGTATTGAATATGTTTATGTTAACAAAATATTATTGTGCAAAAAAGTATCACGTTAATAAAATGATAACAACTTTTTTGCCAATAACAAAAAACCCTGTCTCTAAACATTTCTTCCATTTTTTCCTCTTTGCAAGGAAGTGTGTAATATTGGTTATAAATTATATCGAGGTAATATTTTTCGAGGTATTATTTAACTTAGACCTACGACACATTAAAATACAGATGACTATTTTAATCACTTATTGAAGGGAAACTGAATACAAATACTTGTACCTAATACTACTAGGGGATACTAATTAATGTAAAATGCATTAATACTAACATAAACATACTAACTGGACTATTTTATCTTATAATTCGATTAATGCAAATTTATTACTAGTTAATATTAGTATATTATCACCTAATACTAATACGTAACGTAACATCACGCCTGTAATCCCCGAACAGGTAGACAGAGGAGTGTGATACACTCCCACGTTTCACCAGTTAGTTTATGTCCCATGGAATAATTGGTGAGCCTATTGCCATACACCGGGCACAGATCCAAGCTCTGAATCACTACTAGAAATTCAAATTTGTAAAATCCAATAGTATCCGCTCCGGGATTTGAACATAGGACCTCCCGATCGACAGTCGCAATAGCAACCACTCGACCGACGAGGCAGTCAAATCCTCATATACTTACAATAAGTTAGTTATATTTTATTTAACGACCAAAATATTCACTAGAAATAACATAATATGTGACAAAGCAACATTCGCCGGGTCAGGCCAAGTCTGTTGGGTCAACTTAACTTTCAAAAAATATATTTGTTACCTTAACTTTTTATCCTAAAGATCACACCGACCTTACCTATGTAGATGTGCAGTCTTACAATTTACGGATTAATCATATATGTGCGATATATATCCGTCAGAATAAATAATGCACAGACCAAACTAATGTCAGAACTCAATGTACGTAGCATCGACAAAGAAAAATAAATTGAAATATCGATAAGAAAAAGAATTGAGACAAAAATGAGGCTTCAATAAAATTTTATGTTAATCTAACACGTTGCTATCGTTTGATTAGAAATGTTTTTGAGTTCTGGAAATAGAACTACGAAGTCTTCTCACTTCGGAGACCGTAAATTTTTACAGTTTCGGTTTTATGACCTGATACTAAAATATAATTGGTTTGTGGTTTCGCATTTACAAAAAGTATATTACAATACATAATGTACAGTACCTACATACAACTGTATGACACTGTTTTAAATAACGAAATCATAAAAAATATAATTCATCTCGTATAGACTCGAAAAGTATTCGATATTCCATTTATAAAAATAAATAATGAATCATTCCCACACACTGTCATTCGATTTTCTTATGTCACTAATATATAGACACAGTACACATAGATACCACAACAGTCAGAGCAGATAATTAAATTCATTATTGAGATATCCGTCTGGCCGGAAATCGAACCCGGGGAACTTTGTGCAGCATATCTGGATAGCGACCGTTGTTCGAAACGTGTCGGCTTACAAAAAGTTAATTTAGAAGTTTCACTATAAGTTTGTAAGTATATTATATATACAGTTGCAAAGTACATCACAGAGTTTCCGTGTGAAATGGAGGGGCAACAGCGAACTGCCCCTTTATCCTAGAGTAATGTGGCGTGAGAATTCGAACAAACATGTTGAGTCGTAAGGAACACGACTGGGGTGGAATACTAGAACAAAATGCTACGCTGATATCATAAGTCTTCGTACTAACTCATTTATCACTTTCATGTTACGAAACTCCTCAGAACTATGTGACTACATCACAGTTCGCGCGATTATACTGTTTGGACTTCGTATGACTGATCTTTAAGTATATACTTGAAAATCTTTTTATTTTGTTCGAACATTTGTATTTCATTCCTCTTCCAAACACTCTAACGTACATTCCGAAATTTTACAAACCGAGAATAAGTAAGTTTTTGGTAAAACATCGGTTTTACCCGTACCATTTGATTATTTCCAATAATTTGTTTTTGTATTTATTTATTTATTTTTTTATATACACAGATACAAGTAGCACATATCTAAATAGATAATAAAGCAAAGCACGATCTGCCGTTACGCTTAATATACTCGTAGAATCAATTGTAGAGTACGAACACCTGATGTCAAGTTGTTACTGCTCATAGTGGACTGTTTGAATCTCATTACTTCAGGGTCGGAATAGACACCAATATTCCGGGCAAATAGCGAACTGGACAGAATTTAACAACCTTCAAAATTACAACTTTAAGCGCTGAACCATGAAATCAGAACGTAAACCATTAAAACGCTCTTCCAAATTTAAAAGGCTCGTTGCACCCGCCCGTTCGTTAGTACCCGCGTAAAAACAAAGTAACAGGAAAACTTAGATAACGAACGAAAAACATTGTAACAACTGGTGTTTTAAGTTGAAGTTACGAATAACGTATTCAACGCGAGAGGGTCTAAGTATACTATTTTACATATCTCGGAGAATGTTCGACAACGGAAACAACTAAAAGTTTAAGCACCTTTACATATTTTACTACCCTAAACACGCCGATTACTACCGTTAACCTCTTTTACAACCTCTAACAATATCGGTTACCACTTTTTTTTACCAACAAGTAAAATACAATTATATCATTTAATATCAACACAAGATAATAACCATGTCACATTAATTAAACTGCGTTTCTAACTCTAAATCATACCGTAGATAAATGATTGGGGACATCTACGCATTTATCATTAGTCTCTTATAGTCTTAATCGTTATACTACGGTTTTCCATCCATACAAAATGGGCTCTGAGTTTGCTTCTGAGACAATAGAAACCGAATGTATATCTACTTGTATATTGTCTCTTTTATTCATGTAAACCGTGACATGACGCCTGTAATCCCCGAAGGGCTAGGCAAAGAAGTGTAGTACCTACATTTCCACGTTTCAACCATTTACGTTTTACGTCCCACGGAACAGATGGTGAGCCTCCTGCCGTACACCAGGCATAGACCAGAGTTCGAGTCACTATTAGAAACTCTACATTAGAAAAATCCAATAGTACCCGACCCGGAATGTAAACCCAGGACCAGGCGATCTGCAGTTGGGCTAGCAACAATTCGACCAACGAGGCATTTTTATTGTTGTTATTACATAAAAATGTGTCAAAGAATATAAAATAATACAATAGGCCCAATAATTATTCGGATATTGCCTTCATTTTAAATCAGACGAGGAAGATATTAATAAAATTTTCGAAATTATTAAAATTGAATATTTCTGCGAAATATTAATGTTTTTAATATAAACAGATATAGAAGAGACTTGGAGACGAGCATTTAATATTGAATCTACATGTACAATTTCTTCCAATTATTAGTCTTAAACGCAACACCGTCAATGACGTGCAAATTACTTGTCATTTACATGAACCTAATCTATCGTTTACATGTAAGTTATCGTGTACATATTTGTAAACATTTTCAAACTGAGAACTCATTAACAAGTTTCACGCTGTAGCTCTGAACGGTTGGTATTTCAGTGATTAAGAACAAGGTTTTGGCAACGCACATCTATAACACGTACGTTGACTTGACCCGCGTTTATCGACCTGCTTTGTCAACAGTTGCGATCTGCACACAACACTAGCGCCCCTCCACTCGCCCGCATGGAGTGTTAACAAACAGACTCATTTTCAAAATTAACGCTCCTTTTCCTGATCTCTAACGACAATGTGTTGCGTAATTCGAATTTTTCAAAACTACATAGCTGAATATTAAGAAGATTTTTAGCAGTAACAACAAACAGCTGACAGTTTATAGAATAGTTTCTTATCGATATAATTGTATGCCGTTGTTTGTTTATGTTAAAAATAAAAGTAAAATTTACAACAAATTATGAATGCATTTGATCAAAAGTTAGGTTGAATTGTCAATGATTTCATTTCATTTCTTTTATTAAATATAAGTATTAAGAAACATTACCTTTCAGTATGAGGGATTAACGAATTATTATCGTACCACGTGTACATAATATATGAGAGTCGAACATACAGCAATGTGTCTGTGATCAATTCGGATAGAACAGATTATCTAATATCAACTGCATTTAT
>DWEE01003102.1:0-10806 GCA_018245755.1 Parelbella macleannani
CGAGCAGTTAGTTTTAGCGTGTCCTGTCACTTTACTACCGTTACGTAATGAGACTGTTTCATAAAGTGATGAATGAAGCCGTGATTTATATTTTTTTAATCTGTTATAAATATTGTTTTGTAGTAATATTTAATTTATACAACACAGTTCATGAATTCCTTTGATAAAAATTTAGAATTTACATAGTGTAGAATTTTAAAATATTAGTCGACAAATAGGTAAGGCGTTCAAACGATTTGAATACGGCTTTATTCCAAATCAATATGATTTCGTAAAAAGCTTGATTCCGCCGAGGGAGGTCTCGTAACGTAAAACATTTAGTTAAGTGTCGCTCGGGGTGGCGTCCCCCGGCTACGCGGCGTAGCGGCGTAGCGCCGTAGCTCAAGATTAATACATCGTAGAGGCCGTGTTAGTGGTGCAACAATTTGTCTCTATAAATGTTGACTCAGCGAGCGGTTGGTTTGCGGCCGCGCCGCGCGATTAGCCCCGCCAAATTTATTGTTTAATTTCAAAGCCGTTATTAATAACCTGCGAGATGATTAAACGGATTTCGCGGCTCAACACCGAGATGGTCTGCTGTGATTTATACGCTGACTCGTAATATGTGTGTTTGAGGTGTTGTCAGGGGAAGTGTTATGCGGTGTTTATGGTTAATTTTGCATGTCATTGTAGAGCCGTCGTACCGCAAGAAATTTGATGTGTTGGGCGTAGAACGAGATTAAACCCTTCAGTACCATATAATTCGATCGTCGACGTTTTCAATCTAGTATGTATTAGATTTGGGTACAGACGAATGAAATAGTTTTGGCGTGCTATTTTTAGGGTTCGTTATTTACCACCAATACACGCTGGTGCCACGTAGTAAACTGTGCCGCAAACCTCCCGCAGTGAACGAGAAACCTTTGCTCGGCAACAGAATTAATATAGATATTTCAATGAACCCCGTCAACTCTTGTTAGGAAATAGTTACATGATAATGATGTACTTAGAATAGTGTAGAGCGAAATGTACTCAGTAAACTTATAAACGATACCGAAGCGATATCAGTTTATGACCGCACACTTATGTAAAACACTCAGAAACTTAGTTAATTACCGGCGAGCGTGTCCGGAAACCGGACCACACCATACATTGCACCCTCGTCTCAGACAAGCTTCTGCGCGTACCCGTGTTGATATGAATAAACGAGACACCGCAACGTATGCGAAGCGAGTCATAAACCCGAAAATTTAAGACGTAATTTCGCGCGCAGATACCGAGGTGGTTACGATGTTTCCCAACGTGATGGGACCCGGAGACATCCTGTGTGGTTCCGCAGAATATGAGCTCCAAGTTGAGGGGCATATTGTCGAGAATGTTTCGCCTTGTTGGACAATCGCGCCCGTGATACGGGGTTTATGTGTGTAAGATGACGCTTGTTTGGCGAACTGCCGCTGATATGATAAATCAGTTTACAACAGCCAAACAACTCACTCGAGAATCGTAAAAGGGGTGGGAAAAGCTTAACAATCTAACGTTAAATAGGATTATTGTTTCCCGCGTTGAAATGTTTAATAACGAAGGACTATTAACGAATATTGAAAATTGATACATTACACTAAGATAGTTGATTGCGTCAGGAGTAACTTTGGCAAAATTCATAGTTAATAGATAATTAATAGATTAAAGATATTTTGCAACATTTCATGTCTTATATACATACATTACAAAATATAAAAATATAATAAGAGTAAAAACAAGTAACATTTCGCTTGTTCGCATCTCCCCGATAAGGTAAGCAGAGGAATGTTGTATATTCCTACGCTTTTCAGTCACGTTTATGTCATATCATGGGATAGAGGATGAGCTTATTGATAAACACTAGGCATAAATTCAGACTTCGAGTTAGGAATTTCAAAGTCAAAAAAAACTCAGATGCGAGGTTGGAACTTCAGACATCTCTTCGCTTGCAACTATTCGACTGAGGCATAAAAATAAAAGTAATTTTAGAAAAAGTGGAATTATTGTTATTTAGAAGAAAATAAGGGATATATGATACCTTGAACTTTCATTGATTCAGTTAATAATTTAGTCAATAACTCATGAGTATTTAGTACTTACACAGTAGACATTTATTTATCTTATTTCTTTATTAAACTTGTTTTCATGTTTTGCACGGAAAAAAATGAATTTAGCTTGCTACTTGCAATCTAATTTCGGCGTAGGAATGCTATCAAAACTTGCTAAATAAAAGAATATTGTTGGACTAAAACTTTATTGTTCAATGCCCGCCCAAGTAGATGCTCGGCATTTTTGTAGTACATTCATTAATAATAATAATCTTTATAACATATCGTATGTATAATGAAATATCAAAATCACGTTGCATAGTTAAGTTCCACAATCAAATTATGCTTTTGATCTGCTTTTCACTCAAAAAATAACTTTAAACGGACGGGAGAGATGCTATTTTGTTTGATGAGATTAGAAGAACTGAGGCACAAGTAGCTAGTATATTTTTTATGCTTCCGTCTCGCCTACGGACCTTTTAATAGGATTACCACAGTTCAGCAGGTAAGTGTCTCTAATTGCTGTAAAAATCGCCGCCCGACAATGGAAGCACACAGGCGGCGCCTTGGGCCTATAGAGTGATTTATTGATTGATCATTGTGTGGTTTAGGTGGATTACACATTGTTTGTTTGCTCGCTGCGCTAGTTGCGTACTCTTCTCACTTGAGATTGTGAAGGGCATTCTAAACGCTAATATGTCTAATACAGATTCGTTATAATTATAATAGATTATAGCATTAAACATTACATCACGCCAGTAATCCCCGAAATGGTAGGCAGAGAGGTGTACTACACCCCCACGTTTCACCGGTTACTTTTAAGTCCCATGGACTTAGGTGGCGAGCCTGTTGCCAATCACCGGGCAGAAATCCAGACTCCGAGTCATTCTATATTATAAACTAGACTAGACTAGAAATTCTATATTATAAAAATCCAATAGCACCCGACTAGGGATTTGAACTCAGGACCGCCTGATCGGAAGTCGCGCTTGCAATCGCTCGACCAACGAGGCAGTTAAAAGTAAAGCATTAATTATAATATACTAAGATATTTAATTAAAATTATCCTGCAACTATATAAAATATCGTAGTTGGTGTTTTATAATTATCACTTTTGTGTATAAAATATGTAGTATTATTATGAATTTCATACTATAGAAATAATAATTGTAGGTGATTACTTCGAGTTATTGGTGGGTGAATAATTTAAACCAATAACACAGGTTAATAAAATAAATAAAAAATACGTGAAACGAGTATGCATTATCGGTAAAAAATTAAATACTCAGGTATTATGTAATAGTGATATTCTGATATGAGATCCGTGTCTCACTGTGGTAGGTGTGATAAAAGAGTTGATGATGATGTCAAAGTAGTTGTCATGGTTGTTAACAGTCCATGACAGTCAAACAATTTATGAATGTATCATTTTAATATTTGAATTATTGATAAAAATGACCGGTGAAGTGATGGGTGCCAGTTTACGAGATCGGCACGTCCTAACCGCGGTGTTCCGAAGTCGGAATGGGCGATAAAGGGCCAAGGGCCGCCGGTCGGCGCATTGATTTATGTCCCGGGAATGATTTAGCGAGGTGAAAGTGTTACCGCCGCGCGTAAATCATAATGCCGATGTATTGACAGGCCATGAATACACTCATTATGAGAAAAATTGTTATTATCTAGACGCTACTGGACACTTTAATTTATTGGCTTTTTTTCCCAATAACAAATGGATTATGAGTTGTCAAAATATATACCCATTCGATTAAATTTGATAGAAATATTAGCATTATTTGGTAATACCGAAATGACCGGTAATAATGAAATAAGTATTAAATTTTCTTTATAACTAATCCACAATATTTTTTTATATTTAATATTTTCAAATTATTAAAGGAGTAATTGGAATTTTTTATCCTTAACATAATAATATACAGATGTTCTGAATAGTTATTATGTAAATTAAACACACCACACGTAATATCAGTTGTACCTTATTACCTTACCTTGTTGTACCTTATTATTAATGCAATAATTATTTTTATGTAGAGCAAGAGTTTGGTCGAGTTTCATACATCTAATAATAAAAAACCAAACTTTAACACTTGTAAAGTTTTCATATGTTCTCCACACTGTTATTCTGCACTATGGTAACAATTATAGTTTAATTTTATGGGCGACTTTATAAATTACGACACTGACACGATTTAAGTGTGGGTAATTGGAGAGACATCTCCAGTCGGTCAGATACCCCGCCCTATGACGATAGAGCTAACCTCAAATTTACGGTCATTTTTCACATAAATCAAAGAGAACCGACCAAAAGATTTATTACTTCTAGCCACGTCTATAATACCCGTAGACAAAGATCAACCGACCTACCTGCCTCAACTGCTCTAATTTTTTGCTCACCTGCAAATACTTAATATTGTTATATTAAACAGAAAACGAACGTACTGTTTTTCTTTCACTTTCACCCAATCTTTTCTAAGCCATCACAGTATTACGATCACTAAAATGTAGCGTACGTATATTTAAACGAATACAATTGAAAATAAAGATTGTATGTAGAGTTCCCAAAATTAATTTAATCTTTCACATTTATTAGTATCGTCGTAAGTAAAGATGTGGGTATGACAGTGTTCCCATGCTATCATCATTATCGTAATGGTTCCGTGTTACGGTGAATATTTCAGTTGTTTAGTTGTTTACCGCGACCTTTTGTGACACGCGATTCCACAGTACCGCCTGTCACTAGCCGGTTTACATGCTGACGCTGTTTCCGTATAGTTTAGCTAATTATACAGACGCTTGTCTGTTTTAAAATGTAATATTTCGTGACATTGTTATGTACTAGACGAAAAAAAGACATGACACGAGGGGAATAATTATAACATTACATTTCTACTCAACGTATGTATCTACATTTCAATACGATCTACATATTATGTATATACATATGAATGTAGGTACACACATGTGCTCCATGTGAATCTTGTCTTGAGTGAGATGGAAAAGAATTCATGCAATTACATTGTTAAAAAGTTAAAATGAGCGAATTTTAATTTAATATGAAATTGCTAAGTGTAATTACATATATCATAAGCTTGTATCAGAGACTTGGGTATAACTACATAATGTTATATCTCAATAATAACGGCACAAAACGACGACATCGTGTCGAAAAGGTGTATTATTATAATAAAGGCACGAAGATTTGCACAATATATGAGATTACAATTTCGTTACAGCTCGATGTCGAGCGACTTTGATCGAAATAAAGGATATAAATCGAGTGACGTCATCGCACGTCACTCACG
This sequence comes from Parelbella macleannani, assembly GCA_018245755.1. NCBI lineage: Eukaryota > Metazoa > Arthropoda > Insecta > Lepidoptera > Hesperiidae > Parelbella > Parelbella macleannani. Next base: position 5,369 of record DWEE01003102.1, read on the forward strand.
CGGCCGTGAAGGTTGAACAAATTGAGACAGTGCAAAAATAATACGGTATTGTATTAAAGATGAATCGGAATGATCGATCGAGTCAGGGCGTTCGTTTTAATTTCGATTCCACGAGATAGGCCGGAGGCGTGGTCGCGCGAACGATTTGTTTCACGTCCCCAGTCTATCCTCGTCCTGTCCTCATCCTGTCCTCGATCATACCTATCCTTAGCGACGTCAAGAAACTCGCTGCTATTACCACAGCTGCATGCATATGCGCACCCGTATCTAGGTTTTTTGCTGTAAATGTGTTTAATATTAAATATCGGTTACATTTATTGCACATCGAGCTTTTTAAACGTGTTATTAGTATCTCGCTTCGATAGGAATTTAGCAGTTAATATTTGCGAGCATCTTAAACATCGAAATTTAGGCTTCATTTACATATTATATCACGCACGACTATAAAGGAAGATTTATGGTTATCTAAAGATTGTTAAGATATGTATTAATCTATTACCACATATGGTGTTAAATAGAAACTTAGGTCAATCTTTAGTTATATATATAAATAACATGACGTATTTGTGAAGACTAACAATAAAATCAGCTCATGTAACGAAATATCTAGGAACTTCTAGAAAATCGATGTGCTTATACATACGCTCCAGTATCTAAAATATTAAAAGTATATAGAGAAATATATCATATTAGCGTTTAAGAAACTATTAATTTCCTTTGTTATTGTAGATAGGTGCGTTTCATTATTTTTTGTTTTACGTAGACGGATATCGCGGCAGCGCGGAGAGACGACAAAATAGACGCGGAACTGTCACTTAACGGAATCAGTCAGAAGTTGGTAAATCCAATATCTAAGTTTGGAGGAGCGTCGTCTGAGCGGAGCTGCATAGAGCGGGCGTGCATCGCTCGATATCGTTGACAGTGATGGATTGCCCCTGTAGCGGTTCACGGCCGCACCGCGCCTGTGCCAACCACTATCTTCCCAGTATCAATCGAATAAAGACACGACAGAATAAGAATCCGAATGTGTGCGCCGTAATGGTTTTGTGTCGGATGACGCCGACACCGGTCGATAAGTCGTTTGTATCAAATGGAGACCTACATATGTACATATATGACTAAATCTATATGACAACATTCATCAGACGCTACAAGGTCTGTTTATCGAAAATAGTTCAACAAATAAAATTTTTGTTAAAAGGGCTAATTTTATTGTAGTATTTACAATATAACTGTAATAATATTTACAATTGTGAATTATGACATTTCATTAAAATCGGTTTGTTGAAAAAATTGGGTTATACGAAATGAAAAAATCTAAGTCTAAATGGCACATATTAAAGGTAATTTCATTTTTAATTCAATTTAATTTTTTTAAACAAATTAAGATAATTAAAAATTAAGTCTAAATACTTTTAAAAACTCTTTATAAACGCTACGTATCAGTTCAGCAGCATATGGATATGATAGCAATACCTATACAAGAATAAGTTTGTTCGGCGAAGAACATTAGCTTGGATAAGCGTCTCATTTCTCTCCGAATCATTTGTTCGCTAGGCGTAATAAATTAGTGCTCGTAGTTTATCATACCAATGTATTCCTAACACAAGAAGCTCACGAAGGTTGGTGAACCCTCACAGTAGCGACCGTGTCCAGCAGATTGTTAGCGCTGTAGTCGTCGACGCGGCCCCCCGCGGCGCGCCACAGGGAGCGCTTCTGGGCCCGCCGGTAATCGTGTTCAAATATCAAAACATTCTTTATCATGCGCTTAAGAACTGTAATAATCTTTTAAGACATAATTGTCATTTAATATTCTTCATTTCGTTCCCTGTAGCGTATTAAGGTTGTCTGTATTTCAGTAAATGCTATAAGAAATTTACGTTCGACGTAAAGTAATGTAATACTTGTTTTAATTTGCATATTGTTTCTAAGGATACTTGGATGTCTTAAATGTGTTTTTTTATTAATAAAGACGGTTTTTATTAATATTTGGTTAATCGCAATAAATACAACATAGCCGTTGTTGGCGGTAGTCGAATATTTTAAGAGTGTTTTAAAGATAAAAGAATAAAAACTAAACATATGAATTCGACGTTATGTATAAGGGTAACAAGTCGTGCGAATGTTACAAAATTATGACACGATATCAATGTAACGCGCGTCTAACATGATGTATGGGACCAGGTGAGGTCACGTTGTCTCACGTCGGACGGATGCTGATGGATCATGTCTGTCGTCTTTGTTCTCCGCTCAGCGTTTTGTCCCAGCGACAAATTTGGGGTCATTTCGACCTTTGATCTCCGTTATTACAACGTTTGATTGTGCAAAAATAACGTAATGTGCGCGCGTTTTTTTCTTGAATTTGTTACAGATCTTTCAATGACTAAAATGCACCGCTACCTTATACCAGTACAGATCAATCATCACTTTTAGATTTACAACGCTAGCTATACGCGTCATGGTGATTTTCACGGATGTGGATTAATTAGCTTTAATGCTGACATACTATCTGCATAATAGTTCCTACGTAATATTGACATGTATGTACATGTCGACTGGCATGTATGTAAAAAATTGTATTCTAAAATGTTCTCACTTATAATTTGTGGTTACAGTGCATGTCGAATATTCCGTTCCGTTACACGGCATGTTGGCGGTGGCGACGCGCGGCGGTGGCTCGGATAATGCCGGCCACCACTCCCACACCGCTAACAACAGTTACCTACAGACATGAGATGTCGTCGCGCTACACAATTCAATATATTTCGAAGTAATTTGATGTTCATTAAGGAAACTCTGGGACCGTGAACCAGAACACAATGGTTGAATGGCCATTTGTTGCTGCCGTTGAAAGCCCCTGTAACAATTCGAACGTGGTTGTTCACGCGGCACTTAGGCGCACTTGTGAAACGGAACGTTTTGTGACGGAAGGCGCCAGAGGATCTACTCGCTTGTCTATTGGCGTTGGCGGCCGACATGTGATCGTTTTAAAATATAAATATTCTCAAAATTGGCACGCCCTGGTATTAAAATTTATATGCTTTTCAATATTGAAAACAAATTTTAAGTGTTTGTAAAAGTAACAAAACAATTGGTATTTATTTACTCACCTTGTTGGCTGCTTTTTCTGGTCGTTTTTTTCTCTTTCATCCATGGATATTCGGGGACGTTGAGGCCGCCGCCGGGAGAGGGTAAGTCGGGCGGATAACCTGGGGGTGTGTGCTGAGGACTTAACTCGCCGCCACCCAGCTGCGGCAAGGCGGTCATAAATTCAGCCATTGACGGTTGGCTGTTGATGAAGCCGGTTTCGGTGCATGTGTCGAGCATGGGATGCGGTGCACCCGCCGCAGTGACTGCAGCAAGCCAGAAGCCGTTGCCGCCATGCTCCATGCGCGGATGCTCCTGCCCCGGCGCCGGGCCCATCGGTGGCGTGTTCCTCGTCTTCACAGCGAACTCCTCTTCCATCTCATCGCGCACCCCCATGCCAACCCTAGCGGTTTGCTTCCCTCGGATGGGGAATTCTTCACATTTTATCTTACGCACCAACGGGTTACTGTCGAGTGGTAGGGCGGCGGTGTTGCAAATCTCTTGCATCGCTGCCGGAGTCACCCAGTGTCCACGGCGCGATCATACATGAATCGGTTTTCGCTTCCGCTTTGCCGCATGCGTTAACATTTTAATCCGCAAGAGGAGTTAAACAAGCTGACATGTGTGCTAAGCGAGAAATGTATTATTACGCGGATACTAGCTGTAGTCGAAGGTGATGTCATCATATCTGGAACGGAGAAACAATTATTTATGTTAACTATGTACCTATACAATATATTATAACATTTTAAAACAAATTTACATTTTAAATGAACGTTTTTCCTGCCTATCTATAACATCTATTTGTAGATATTTGATAATGAGATATTTGAATTTCTTATAAAAGTATTTCATTACAAATATAAGATTGATGAATCGTGGTTAACACGATCATTCTAAGTCAATGTCAGTGAACTACGTGAGTTAAGACCCGCCGAGGGAAAGATATTCTATTGCAATTTGTTAGTATGCCACAATTAAGACCCTCTTAATCGCCTCAATGTTGTACTGAATTCGGAGGCGCTAAATTAAATGTAGCAGGAGCTTGTCTGGCGGTTATTTCTCAATTATTATTCGCGGACGTTCGACATTACCGCGGTCTTGTGTTGAATAATTTCGGTCGAGTCGTGATGAGCGGGAATATAACGAGCGCACAAAATTGTTTATTGTAATTTAGCCGCCATCATGAAGTGTGTTGCACGTAATACCGACGTAACAATAAAGTTATTAAAACTGTCATGGACTCCACAAAATAATAATAAGCGAGGTGATGATGGTTGGTAAAGTGCACAGATTAAAAATATTCGACATGCGTCTCTGCATTACAATGGCCATGGAAATTTTTGTTAATATTTTACGATTGGTGGTCTTTTATTCAGGTTATATAAAAGCATTTAGGTATATAAGATTTGTTTGTACTTATTTGAAAATGTTAGGCTTGGAAAGGTAGATCTTTGTTCTATTTCTGAGGCTGAGGCTGTTAGATATAGCTTTTATTTGAGCTTCACTGCTGGACATGTTTCTACAATGATTTTGTAAATGTGTTCTTTTTTAAAGTATGTCATGGGCAGATAACACCAAATCCTTCGGCGTTCGAACTTACTTCTAAAAGAGATAAATCAAACTGCACATTATTTCGATCATAAGTCCTGTGTCGATTTCGAAAAGAATATAAAATATTCTATAAGTGGATCATTGTTCAGAAGCTGACAACAGGCAGTCCATCTAAGAAAATTGTCTTCTGTAAGTGGCACCTATTTACGCAAATACGCACCCTGTTGGGTACGTGTCGAACGTGTGGCGTCACTTTATTGCCGGCAACTGGTGGACGTCGGCGCATTCAAATCGCCCGCAGCGCCCCTCCAGGCCCACTGAAGTCGGAAATGTTCGCGAAATCCTGGCCGGATGCTAGCTTTCGCCGCATGAATGTCAATTAAAATTCAAACCACGAACAAAATACGATTTTTTCCAGTGGAATTTGCGGCGCGCCCGAGAGGTATGTATTGCGGGATCGCGCCTTTTTTGTTTTATTTTATTTTTTTTCCAAAGCGGAACGGCTGGCGGTTAAACCTATTTTAATGCGTATGGGTTGCTCTGCGTTTTGAATTAAAATTCTCTCTACGTGTGTATGTGTGCGAATGGACAGTGAAATGTAATTTCCTTTATAAGAATTGTTTCGCTATATCTAAACCTTTATATGCGTCAACGTTCCTGATTTTGTTTTATTTGGTTTGTTGTATTATGTTTAATTTTTCGTTATATCCAGTATACCTATTATTCAAACATATCAAAGATCCTGTTAAACATGGAACAGCTGCATTTGTATAAACCTTTCATGCGAAGACCGAGAC
>DWEE01003103.1:0-10806 GCA_018245755.1 Parelbella macleannani
GGTCGCACTCCTTTAAGGCATAAAATGCAGCGGAGGGCGCGTGCGCTACGGATATTGCGATACAAGAAATGTACGCAGATATTAAAATAGTGCACTTACTGCGATTACGCCTATCCGGCCGAGCGGCAACGAGCAACATTGCTAATAGTGATATAACTTCTAAATTAATCCGCACAAAATATCTGCACAAGTTATACGCGATTACCGTCGACATAGCTTTACTAAAGAAATTAATTATACTGGAACAAAAAATATAGGACAAACCAAAAATGTTTATGCGACGTACCTATACACATATTACGTATATATCTATTATATCTGGTAATATATACGAGTACTCGTGCAGAAACGTCCATTAGTAATAAATAAATATACGAGTAAACATTTCAGACATCGCTCAACAATTACTTCTAACTGTTAATCGAAAATCGGAAACAATACTCACAATCATGGCACTAACAATGGGTGTACAATTGGGATAGTTTTAGTTCACAGAAGGATAAACAGCCGATGCGTTTAATTAAAGCGAGTGGCTCCCACGCCAAATGAAATTGACGAAAGTTGAACTGTTTCCCGACTCGTACGTTGAAGGAGCGCGTTGCTTTTTGTACATTTACAAATCCTTGCGTTCTCGGTAATGCTTTCAAAATTTGTTGCGAGGTCTTTTTAATGTTCGCTTACACATTTACTTATTTTCCAGCACAAAAGCTTATACGTGCACAGTTTTATTTACTCAAACACGCTGGGAACTTTTTGAGTTCCATTAATGTCATTAATGACCCAGGTGTGTATTAAAAGGTCAATTTTAATGCTCCTTGTGCATTTGTATCGGCCAATATGTGGCATCCTTACATCGGTCATATTGCCCGATCCTCAATTCTGTTAAAACCTTTTTGATGGACACTCATTTATGCGATTATAAGAGATATTCCTTCTCATTTATCCGTATAAAGGATATGAAAGAAAGAATCCTATAAATTTCTTGAAACAAAAAGTAATAAAATCTAAAATTTTAGGGCAATTGTACCAACCTGCGGCGCCCTACGCCACCCGCGCGTGGCGTCGACGGCGGCGAGCGCGGCGGCGAGCGCGGCCCACAGCGCCAGCGCCGAGCCCACCGAGGTGCGCTGCAGCTTGCAGGCGTAGCGCGCGTACAGCTCCTCCAGCTCGGCAGATTCGAAGCGGCGCCGTGCCAGCAGCCGCGCCAGCGGGCCGCGCGCCGACATCGCCTTCACTGCGTGGTCCATACCGCGCTCTCACCGCGCCCGCCGCACCGCCCTCCGCTCCATCTGAACAAAATCAAACGGATGTTCTTCATTCAAAGGTTACTTTAGAATGAACAAATATTTGTGTTTTGTGTCTGATTAGCAATACACGTCGAATCTATTAGGAAAGAGATATTTGGCGCTTAATACTTAACTAAGGGCTATTTTAAAATGATAACCATACTTTATATACAAATAAAGTTATATTGCAATTATGTAACATAAGTAAAAATCTTAAAAAATTATTTAAGTTACAGCACTGCATACTTACAAGTTTGTTTACTTTCTTATACCCTAACACTTATTTACTAATTGAAAAGTTTTATAAGTCTAATACGTTCATTCAACAGGTGGACGCGGCTAATCCTCAACCTAATGTATACCCGATTAATATTCGAAAACCAACTGAGTGGAAGCAGATACAAGGCATAACAAAGGACGTACGCAGCCTCTTATACATCCGCAAAGCTTTAGCAATGAGTCTAGTAACCTAGCTTTGTAGAAAGGTTGATCTCTGAAGCTAGCCTCAGGACCGGATTGTGCTTTTTAGTTGAACATACATGTTATGCATGATGGTAATTTATTAAGGTTAAAAGCTGTCTAAGAAAATTTACTATTTATTTAGACAATTATACAATGACACCATTTACTTTAAAGGAAATCCGGAGATGGGTTCGCAGATGGACTTCCAAGAACTTGCACACAACTTAAGCCAACTTAAATAGGATAAAAAAGCCACGAATCAAATTTACTTTCCTTAGCAAAATACCAGGTGGTCATATGTAATGTCTACAGGTAAATCATATGTCCCGTAGCTACAGTTAATAATGTGAGGCGGTTGAATTAAGAGCAGGCAAGATTGGTTTAAACATTGAGCAAAAACTTGGCGAATATTCAGCTTTACCCAATTGTTTCGTCGATCATATTTCGTAACCTTAACACAAATATGACAATAACGAAAGATGTTTACCTCAATAATACTCAATATCGCGGATTGCATTCGTACAATCCACTTTAATCCACGCCGGGACCTCGCGATGTATAATTAACCTTGATCTCATAAAGACGCCCACGAAAAAATTACTTAAAACAATGTCCCCGTGATATTACCGGCCAAGTCAATGAGCAGCGGCCGGCAGTCATTTCGAAACACTTCGATAAATTACCGTTCGCAAATATTATATTCATATATTTTTAATTAAGTCTTAAGTTAAGTTTACCTAATAAAGAGTTATTGATGTAATTTATATTGAGAACAAAGTTTTCTCGCGGACACCGGTCTCAAATCGAAATGAGAATGTTTGATATGAGCTTAACATAAGTGTAGACAAATGTACTACAGATGCGATATTGTCTACAGTATTCAACGACAATAGAATATAGGTACAGGACTATACTGTCACTTCCACATTTTATTAGCCTGATGTCTTATAACGTAGTTACATAATTAAACCCTTGTATCTACAATACCTTTAGTACATGCGCTATCATACTTTTACAGCAAAGTTACTTAAAATGTTCTTTAGTTTTGACTTTTTGTACCTTATAAATTTACGTGGTGAAATATGCAATCGTAAATCATGACATCTACATATAAAAATACAACAAAGAAATCATTTAATTATTTATTCCAGTTCCATCACTGAAGTAACTCAAGTGGGGCAAAGGGTATAATTTGTAAGTATAATTATATTAAAAGCTTTTCACAAAGTAAATTACTATTTTATTGCCACTTTATTTACAAACACACTGTTAATAGTCAATTAAGTATACCAAATTGACCTCACACGCACACATGTCCACGAAGTGTTGTAATTATACAGACACACAATTGTTTCGAGTTCTCGGCCAATGTAACCCGCTCATTATGAATTAAGGCATACATTTTTATACACAGTAAACATATTCTTCATTATTATTGTTATTGTGATAACGTTATTCCAAATCACTTAGAGGATGCACAGAAAGCACCCTATGCCAAAAAACTCTTGCTGAACTGACGTGCTACTTCTACATTTAGCAACACTCTTCTTACAAGAACTATTTCATTATTCTGAATCGGTAACATATATTTTGGTTTAATAATCAACAAACGGAACCTCTTAGTAAAAGCTCACTTTTAATTTGGTTATTATTTCTGTGGCATAAACAGCATCGCTGTGGAGATCCAAGTTTACTTTAATTTGCATTCACGATGACGGAATCCATCATTACCTCGGTACTTAATTAGTAACTCGAGATAATTTAAGTTCTCAAAGCCTCGGGCCCCCATTGTTGTCCTGTGTACTAACAGGACAAACTACTTACTTAAGCGAAGTAAAAACTTCGTAGAACGAAGGCCTAAAATATGTAGAACTGACCCATTACAAATAAAATGTTTTTTCGTTAAATAAACCTTAAACCTACAAAATAATATCATTTGGCAATATTAGCACGCCTTTTTTTGTAACCCATTGTTATTTGACGTTCAAATATTGTTTTACAGTCAACAAATGCCATTTTCGACGAAATCAGTAGAGGACTAAATAATATTTAAAATTGTTATACGGATAATCGTCATTTTGTCCTCTCTGTACCAACATCCTGTAGCAGATGTGCCTCTTACAAAGAGTCAACAAAACAATAAAACTTTAGGGTATATGAGCGAGATGAGCGGATATTGACACGGGGAAAAAACAACCGAATTTACATATAAGAGCCACGTCGGTGGCACTCTCCATACCTACTGATTTTCAGGAGAATTACAGTCCAAACTTTCTATACACGTCTGTTAAGATATTTATAAAACCGGTAAAAAGGTAAATGTTGCACCACATTTACCTTTTTACCGGTTAACCGAAAAAAATGATGGTATTTTGGTTTTAACCGAACCATAAAGAACTGCGTTTGATATCCGCTTAAAATGACGCAAAGATTAACGCTCTCACTGCAGCAGACGTATGCAGTTAAAACACTCCTTTTGTCTTTTCACCATCGGCTCGGCTGCAATATGTCGACACTTCAAGAGGAATCGTAATTCTTCATCATTTACCATTCCCGCAGTACTATTCGTAGGGTCTTTATATATTACAGACCACACCACACCATTTCGCAACTCGTATCAACGTTATAGTTGTTTTCGATTGCATTTGTATATTGCTAATATTATTATGTCAGTCACCCGTATCGGGTAGGCGGTGAGCACATAGTGCTACATATCTATTTGTGTATTAACAAACTAAAAATGGAAAGATTTCATTCAATTAAATATACGTAACTATATGGAGATTAAAAGAACATAGCTACAGTTAATAACGATTGTCATATATCGATCACAATTTCTAATATCTGTTTACATTTTATACAATCAGGTGTACTCTCTTTACACTCAAATGGATTAGATCGCGATTAACGTTCGATCAAAAGAGCAGGTGCACGATGCAAGATCTAGCTAGGTGATTTATGTTCCGTGCGCCTTTCGTTTTTACCCATCGAACGAATCTTATTTAAGACAAATATCTATTATATATTTTAAACATATTTATTAAATTTAAGTGTACAAATACTATGCCCTCTTATACCGTTCCGACAACTCTACCTCCATCCGGTTGAAAAAATATCGTGATAAGACTCAGACGGTTCGTCCAGACTTAACCAAGATAACCATTCTATCTACACAACATTAGAGACCCCCGAGAAACCCGCAATAAATAAAAATGTACTTTTTTCCTTTTGTTGTCAATTTAGATCGAGGGTCAACCCTCCCTTATCAAAGAAAAACAGAAAACAGTTCCCTTGGTTTTCACTTTAACGCGTCCATAAATAAATCTTAATATCTGTCGTGTCTAAATTTAAGGAAAATTATTTATACACAGACAGATCTGCTTTAATGTAGGTTTCGGAGTAAAAAAATTCCCACCAACGACCCGAGTTCGATTTTGACCATTGCACGCCTGTAAGAAAATTAAATGGCAATATGCTCACTCCCTATTTCACGGTGGGACGTATAACATAACTAGCAAAAAGTGGAAGTGAACTACACTTCTCTGTCAACCTCTTCATAGATTAATTGCGTGAAGTAACGTTTTAAAGGAAATCATGAATCATTTCGGTATTTCAGAAGCTACGGACAATTCGATCCGCCCCTAGCACACTTTCATTTTGGTCGGATGATCCGGGATGGAGTCGAATATAGAACGGAAAGTAATTCGCACGGCTGCAATCGTAAGCCGTGAGCGAAAAAGAGGGGCAAGGGGCGAGGGGGTCACGGCCGGCGGGTCAATAAACCTGAGGCATCGCGGCAGACGAGAGACATGAGCGAGGCACGCAGAGCCGCGCTAGATAACTACCCTCTGAAATTCAGTGAAGGAAGTGTTCGCGCAGTCCGCCGGCGCCCGCGACAACGTTCCTCGAAAAGTACCGCCGAGTGTGAACGCGCTGCGTAATTACTGCAGCTGTATTTTATATGAGCTTTAATAGATCTAGGCCACGGCTGTTTATTTGAGTAAAAGCTCAACCGACTTTGTTGCACTTAACATTTATTAAACGTTTCTTAATATACTAACATACCTGTACTTAATTTTCGTAGTCCCATTAAACAGGCTCCAAATAAAAATTCAATACTTCGTTTAAGTTGATATATTGACGCCGGTTATTGTGTTTAATATGACTCACCAACCATATAATTGTACATTGTACATATTATCTCGCCTATTTCGCATAGCTGTGGGTAGAGCATAAAGACATTAATATTAATTATTTGTACATATAAATGAGAAGCGATGAATCTGATCTAACTTTTCGTAATATTGAAATTTCAGAACAGTTTGAGAAATGAGAATGTTCGCGTGCGTACTTCGTGGGTAAAATGAATAAAACAGATAGCGGGTAATTAATCAAAGACGAACAAATTAAGGGGACTCGTGGCGGCCGCTGTTTGACGGCGGTCGGCCCTTCGCGTCCATTCATTCCGCTCCTTTAATTATGAGCTGTTTACAGTAACGTCAGCCAGATATTTGACATTATAAGCGAACGGTAAGAAAAGCAATAGCATTTATGGAGGTAATTCATTTATATTCAGATACATAATTGCAATACGCATACTGAGTGCTTCTTTTCGTATTTTTTTTACTTATCATGGCGGTACTTCATACTGCGCTATAGAAATTTATGTTATTTTAAATAGAAGCGCAGTACGCACGTCCTGGAATTTAAAAATGGACGCGCGTGAAACTCTTATGATATATTCAGAAGACATATTCTATACCTTTTACTTATGCACTCAGATATATTAGTTAATATTATCATGGGCCTTTAAAATAAAAAGCACTCCGATAACACTTTAATGAATAATATATTGATTAAGTTTTTGTACAACTTTTTTTTCTGATCCTGACCAGTCCAAGAAACACGGACAACCCAACGGGATAGAATTTTCCAATAATTTCCATTTCTATTTTACTTTCAATTTGAACACAAAATACAGTTATTCTGCTATAAAGACATTCGCTACACGAACTAACATTTAGTCACTTTTCAATCATTACTTAAAGCGAGATGAGTTAATAAGGCAGGCACGGCTTCCTGCGTGCTTCCATGAAGCAAATAAACCTACGCACTGCGTACACAAACATGCAGTAAAAGTTGCAGAGTCTGAACCGACGATGGCCCTCCAACGCCCCTTGAAACTGAATCAGGTCCCGCGCTCATAACGTGGACATTAATTAAAGCCGCAGAAAGTGTTACTTCATCGAATAGCTGAGAGCTCGTACACCAAGCGACTCTCACACCAACACACAAACACGAGCACGGTCTACTCCTCGCTTAGAATTTTAGATCTACACGTCGCTCCGTCATTAATGTTATGATCCTCACTTCAAACCATACAATGTAAATAAACATGAGTAGCTCTAGATTTCTGGATGTACAGTGCCTAGTTTAATTACAACTTTCAGTTTATAATTCTTATTTAGATGAGTTTCCAGGCTTCTGAATCATACTCATACTATGATTTCCTGCCCGTGTCCAAAAGTGAAATGAAAAAATGGTAGCTAATTATGTTGTTTTCGATAAGGTTTTTCATGGCTTCATTAGTTGAGAAAATATGAGATATTAGGCTTTCAGGCATAGAATAATAAATTCTGTAGCATGATAATAAGATAATTAAGTCAAAGTTTAGTTATCGCATACACAACTTTAATGGGCAATCGGCGGGTGTTGCTACAATCGACTTAAATATCAACATTATTATTGATGGCCACATTCCCAGTAACGACGCACTTCCGCCGCGATATCTTCTGCTCGCCGATAAAATAGCGATAGGCCACTTAAATGGACCTCAGCACAAGCAGTCAATTCATAAAAACTTTACGACTACTAATTTATTAATTTATTCGTTGCATATAATTACTCCGAGTATTATATCATCACGCCAGGTCCTTTACGAAGTAGCAGATAGCACTGAATGAGAAGGATATAAAATATAATTAGGGAGTGGAGAATGTACTCGTACATATATGAAGCATATCAAATCCGTAAAGATAGAAATATTTAGTAATTAACATTCTCTGCCTACTGCGTAAGATAACTCGCGTGACAATATGATAATAATAAAGAGCCCAATCATATTTAATTTTACTTTATATTAAAATTGCAAATAGGTTTCGTTATCTTAATTATGTTCTGATCGCAATTATATACGCGTATTACGTTTAAGAAGTCAGTGGAGTACGGAGTAGTAAACAAACGGTTATCAAACCACTAGCAGTTTTATTTGTACACGTAACGTTGTAATCTTAAAGCAAATTTATTTCAATTAAGTCACGATCGAGTGATTCACGTGGTGACTAACAGGTGGTATCATCATCAACTACATCGTATAACACCGTCAAGCAAGCCGGATAGCCGACAGTGGATTTTACCACGTTTATTTATATTGAACACTTGATGCAGTGGACAGTAGCACTCGGTCCGGTTTTTAATACATAGTTGTAATTTACATACGTGTCTTGACTCGACAGTTAACAGACACGTATATAACAGACACGTATATAGACGATAATTATAGGAAAAAAGTTAATACAAAGTCATAGTTTGATCGAAAAGTAACATCGGTTTTTTTTAAATATGTTTAATATCTGTGTTTGTTTTAAATATGTTTATTTGTCTGTCTTATCCGTGTAAAGAATAATCCTTCCAACCTAACATAGGAATACCAGGGTATCGTAACAAGCGACAAAATCCGGTGCTGGCTGATCGCGGTATGACACGCCCCGTTTGGGCACGGCTAAATACTCTGGTCGCTAACGAGTAGCAGCGTAGGTGATGTAAGAAGCTGTGTTCTGCGATCCTCAACACGCATGCCTCGCGTGGAGATTATGGGCAAAATCCTCTCCGGACAGGCCTGTGACCAAGAGTGGACTTAAACAGGCCAATGATAATGGTAATGACGTCTGGGGTTTAAAACGTACCGTAGAAATAAAGTCGAAAAGTTTTTCAACAATGAACGTGACGGAAAACGTAAGGTATGTATTAGATGTCACTACCTGTACTACGCTGCAGACGCGTGAGCAAATGCGGACAGCCACAGCGTATGAAAATGAGAAGGCTTTGGCAAACATTCTCGTGACTTTTGCCAAAGAAGTGATACGCGACATGATCTTATACACAAACCCGGTTGTTGTCAGAAGATATGTCCGTTCGATTTCAATATACATAGATGAATAACAAAATCTTTTATATATATGATCGTCAATCACGATCAACATTTGCTTTCACCTGTTATAAAGTCTACTCAGCCAGATGCTACCCTGTTTGGGGGAAAAAATATTTTCTGCCATATAACCAAATGTACCTACATGTATATCACGGATAGTTCTAAAGCTACATTAGTCAAATAACTAGCGTTTTTATTATAACTAGTTTTTCAACCACATCAGTGAAATACTCAGAGCTCAGTCAAGATTTATGTTACGTTTTTCACTTTATAGTCCGATATGGCCGGGTCCATTTTTGACATTAACGTTTGTGATGGGACGTTTCTTAGGATCCAGCAAACCAGTTCTATTAAAATACCGCCATGACTTGCACGTCGTACTAAATTTAATTGTCGGTAATTATGGGCATTTTAAATTTCCATATGTTTTGAGGATTTAAGTTTTAAAACGTACGAAAGTGGATACCTAGATACCTACCTTCTGCTATATGAATTTTGAGTGTGGAAAAACTTTTACAAGCTTTCCTCAAAGTTCATTAATCATTTACACATTACTTCGCAGGCGGCGAAGAATACTCCATAGTAATTATTATTAATGGGTTGTTCAAAAACACTCCCACGTGATACAAAGCTACAAAGTAATTATGTGACAATTATGATTTATTGTATACGTTGTATGTAACCGTCATCGGTCATCCGTAACTGAAATATTACAATTTACTATTATTATACCGTCACTTTAGGTCCCTTATAGGGTAGGTAGAAAGCACCCAGTGCCATATACCTATCTCTATCCTTACAAACCTGATATGGATTTTCGGCAATTCAGCGCGATCGAAATAGCTTGAGCGAGAAAACGCGGATTTATGCGGATATCTATCATCACAAGTCGATAGGCAGCTGTCAGGCAAAAATACTGTCACCTCGTGGACTGAACACGGCGCTATTTGCAACTGAGCTCGTAGCCGCGCGGCGTGGCGACCGATCCCCGGAATAAATTAGTACGCAAAAACTAACGCCTACGTCATCCTAATTGAAGCCGATTTGAAGCAACATCTATTTGAGAATTTAACCGCAATTCGTCTGTATCTCAATTGTTAGGCCAACGTCAACACACCAACTGCTGAATGTAACGTACTATCGAAATCAACCGGGTATTTTTGAAGTTTTAGTTGGTGGCTAATGTTTCAGTCCATATTACGTCCCAAGAATGTACTAAAAATAATTAGATCTGGCCATATACGTAATAATCATTGGAATTTCGATTAAGGATCGAAAATCTATACGTAATTGACCCTAATTATAACCTTTACGTCCTACTATTGGGAAAGAATCCATGAGGTTAATGTCGGTAATAAAAAAGTTAACTTTTTATCTATGTTCGGTAATGTTATCGTCCGTTATGTACAGCATTGATTCGGAAGTCTTGATGCAATAAAATATTCAGCGTCTGTTTAGCTTACTACGGTTAAAGCCAGCCCATTTACTGCTTAACAACGAGGACATGGAAAAGGTAGAGCTTTTAAGGGAGGCGCCGTCAAAGCGCTTTCGCAGCGTTGCATAACCTTAGGACTTTTGCGACCAGAAGTAGAGCGATTCCTTGGCGTGGCGTAGCCTTTAGAGAAGTAACCTGGATCTGGATTTAGGTTACAATTAAAATACCCACCATGAAATCCAAACTTAATAAATTACATGGCACTTTTACATAAGGTTTTATTAACTATTCGCTAATTTGATTTTAACTTAAATGTAGTTTTTGTATGGTTTTCAGTTGGCACAGATAAATATTCACTGTCGTTATAAATTTAACTAAACTATTATAATTCACATCCGAAAATGTTTAATTAC